>JARHVA010004004.1:1257500-1292500 GCA_037957365.1 Torreya grandis
TACCTATCTATGTACTTCAATTTGGAATTCTTAATAAAGTTATCACTAACTCATACACTTACCTGAGTAACTCCGTAGGATATAAAATAACTTGTACCTCATTGGGTAATTCAAAAAAGTTTAGTAAATAATTGTATAAAGTATAATATATTCAATAAAATAATCATCATACTAAGCTTGAATAAGCAAGATCTACCAAACTTATAGGTATTAGGTAGTGATCATTGGAAGGACTCTTTCCAAAAGTAATTCAAAGTTTTGGAATGCTTTACTAAAATCACAAATAAACATGGGATGAGTTGGACATCTGTAAGCTATGTGGCTTAGGGAGATAGATTAATTGGTTTCTTGATTGATCATAGGTATAAGTGTACCATTAGAGTCTAACTGATTAAGACCATGTTATTATAGCCTCTTATGGTATTTCAATGACCATGCCTAAGTTCATTTTTAGAAAAACTTATTAATTTCACCAAGAAGCATTAGCCTCATGGTCTTAACCCATTTTGTTGATCTTTAAAAGTCAAACCATGATTATTATTTATATTTTTAAGTCTATCCTAACCTTTAGATTATGTAAACATAACTTAAAATAAGATGGTTTAATTCCTTCATGAACGTTCAAAGAAATCTATGTATTTATATTATGTTTATTAGTTAACCATAATCACTTAAGTGAATCATATTCCATCTTAGATCAATGTCATTTGAAATCAGTGATGTTTTAAATTCTAATACCTTAAGTCTTATATAAATTCACCTATTACTTAATAAAACTGATTTCTCTTTCTATATTCCAAAGCCAAACTTAGTGTTTATGCCTCAATTTATTGCCCTTTAATGATTGCCTAATGAATACAATTATTTTTTTCTATAATGACATAAGAAAATTATTAACACTCTATAATTCATTACAAATGAGGAAGAGATGTTCCTCAATCACATCATCCTTCAATTGAAATGACCATTATAATTTAGATTCTTTAATTAATTATTTATTTTACAATCTATATTTTAGATTGCCCTTATTAGCTTATAACATTCATGAGCTTAGTGTAATATTAATTGTATCTTAGTCTATAATTACTCAACCCAAAAATACTAATTAATTATGTAAGCCTATCATAATAGTTAAGTCACTTAAATAGTGATTTTATTGATTCCAATTTTAGAAGGATATGATCAATTTAGATAGAGAGTGTTCATAACACATACACTTAGCATAAAATACCAACTAATTTGGATTCCATAACTAAATCAAAACATCATATTTTAGAATGATTGTGTTTATAGTAATTATTAAAAGGGTATTAAGTTAGAATGCCTTCTTGAAGTTATTAAATATTATTTAACAAAGAGTCTATCTTCAAAATTTAGAATCTTGTAGATTAAGATATTTTAAAATTCTTCTATAGTCTAAAGTAAAACATATCACAAAGATATATTAATAATTATGAACTCAACTTCAACTTCAACAATTAGTATATAAATATACTTTAAACATACATATCATAAATCAAAAACTTTTTTGATCATATCATTTAACACAACGTTCACATATTGTCACATAAATGAATTTCATAACTTCATTTAAAAGAGACTAAGTAATCATAACAATAAACCACTAACTCAATGCCTTATTTTTAGCATAAGATAAATGATAGTATTTATCACTCCTATAAATCTTAGAATCTTCATATGCACTTAATAATATAAATAAATTAACTTGTTAAATTTATACAAAGATATGCATCTACATCCTTAATTTATGCTTGACAATTTGATCTTCAATTATGAGTCTGCCTACAAAACAAAACTTATTACATACAATATGAAACTAATGAGTGTATGTATTTCACTCATACATCTATATATTCACATTATCTAAATGTCAATTTTTTTTCCATAAATACATATATGTAAATGAAAACATAGTTAATAGTCTGATATCTACAAGTTCAACCTCTAATTTCTAATTAAAAATCAACTTGGATATAGTTATATTATTTATGCAAACTAAACATAACATTAACATTACATAACATAGCTTAAAAACATTAATATTATTAATGAATTTAGTTATACAATGCTTAATAAACTCATTTTACAATTTATCTTCTTCACGTTACAATCAACACTAAAATTATTTCATAACTAAAAGTACAGCCCAACAATCTTTTGCATGCAAATCTAACGAAGTAAAAACTTGCCTTACTAGTTCGAATGAGCCCAACCATAAGTGGAATTAGACCACCCCATCAATAAGTTGGATGTGATTCACAATATTTAAGAGAACCACGTAAGATAAATAATGACTAATAATTTTGACTTAAAATAAAACACTTGATGAAAACATGCAAACAACATTATTTACATTCTTGGTTAACAACACGAACACATTTACAAATTTTACAACTATTAAAACTCATGTTGGAGATTTTAAGATCAAATATTAAGATTCTAGTCCATGGAATTATACCCATAATCCACTATCCTTTGTTAGAGTACATCACCCAAAATAAATGCAATTTTATTACTTATAATAACCCTAAATACAAATATCATTATTTAAATATTTCCATATAGATAAAATCCTTAAATGACATAATATATTTTGAGACTTATACTAAATAACATGTATCAAAAATGTCAAAAACCTTCATTATGAAGACAATGTAACTTACAACATTCTATAAAGATGTGGAATCTAAATTAAAGTGACCACATCAAATAACCTAAAGATCTAGGTCAATGTGAGTAAAAGAGAGTTTAACAATCATAAATAAAGATTCTAATACCATTGTCAAAACTATAATCATATAAACAATATCATGCAATCATACAAATAAGAAAATTCAAACTGTCTAAAAGTCATGACTTATTTCAAATCATAAGACTAATATTTAAAATCCAAGTCAAAATAATCATGATTGGAAATGCAATCGATATACCAAATCAAGTTTACACTAAACAAGTAAATAATATTCATAATGATATAAATTTTTATAATAGACATACAACTTCCAATTGAATGAAATAAAATAATTATAAAACATTATTTTATGAGAACCCTAATGGTACTTGAACCATATTCAAACCTTAAATATTTTATTATTTTCTTTAATGGTCATGGCCAGATAATGCATAGGTTTGTTATCACTAAGAAAATACAATCCTAGAATTTAAAACTCTAATATATATTAGGGTATCCAATATTAGTGAACTCATTTCCAACTATTTATGGTCATGGACTAATGATCTTCCAAATATAACAAATGAAATTCCATAAAATAACAAATGAATTGCATACAAACCCTATAAAAGTTCAAACGTATCACCCACTAATGCAGTGGATGATGCCTACAACCTCTTTTTCATACACTTGACTCTAATTTCTTCCTTTTTACTTTTATTTGACTATGCTTTGATTTTATACATGTGGGTAATTGCTTCTTTTTCTTAACACACTTGAACACTATTGCCTTCACTACACTCTTAAGGATATTAGCTTCCATATGCATCTTTGTTATCATGAATAACTATCACCATTGATCAACTCCTACATTTTCTATAATTTGAATCATCATCATCACATAAACCATTTACACTAATTCACTCGTATTTATTTCTCAAGCTTGATCATCCTTTGATAGAGGTTCATAGGCCCAAAAGCCTAAAACATGATTCTAATATTTTTATCTCCTTACTTGGGATCATAGGTCATAAATATAATACTTTATATCTCCCTTCCATCATCTCACCATGTAACACAATCTCCAAACAATAACTTTCACTTAAGGTCTCTTTCCTTGTAGCACTATTTTCATTTAAATATAGATGGTTTGAATGATATAAATAATTTATTGATAAAATAAAATAATATTTGGATAAGAATAATCCTATTATGAATCCACATAACATTTTAGGTCATAAGACTTAGTGGAAGTACATTTTATCTTACCCCCTTTTTGCCAATTAGGTCTCTCTAGGCCTAATGTAGTACCAAAGTCTAGGTGACCATATTGTATGACCTTGTATAATTTTGTTTAAATAATATAGAGAACATAAAAACATTATATAACCCAAATTTTTATTTTTATCTAGATAAAAATGAAGTTATACAAGTTTCTAATTTGAAACCCTAGTTCTAGTGTTAACAGAGCAATAATTACTATAAATTGCATAATTTGAGTTTTGTACCTATTAAATAAATTATACCACTTGTAAAAGATATACCATACCTACAGTAACCTTATATAATAGTTACATACTCATGAACAATATCAATAACTGCACGACAAGTAAGTTTGTAAAATTTTAGTGTGCATTTCTAGGAATGTGTGACTAGTTACCTTGTGTCTTTCACTTGTGCTTTTTTCATAAATTAAAATTTAGATAATATTTATTAGATTAAAAATAATGAAAATATGCACTCAAAATCATATACCTCTTAATCCTAAAACTTATTGACTATAATACCATATAATTTTTCTCAAATGGTCTATGTTGAAAGTGCATTCCTTATTCATGGAAAAGACTTATAGAAATAAAATCAAATAAAATGAAAAATATATAATATTAATCACATTCCATTAAAATTATCTCTAAAAAATTCTTTATTCATTGATTTCCTTGCATACCAAATGGTCATATACAAAATTTTTACAAATATTGGTAGAGTCCTTCAAATCTTCATCTTTTCTTCATTACACCTATATATAATTCAAGGTTTTAATCTCATCATACATTATTACCATACTAAATAAATCATTACATGCTATTTTAACCTTTTTAAGATGCTAAAATGCAAGATAACTCTCTTTATGAGGCCATCTCCCACACAGGTGGTAGTTACAACTTTCTTGTTTTGTTGAATTTCATTGATATTTCTTGTTATACACATTAATACCCACATACATACCTTATATTAATTTTTACATCCAATATAAACATTTACCAACCTTATTTTTCTCAAAAAACCCAAAACATCACTCTAGGCATAGTTACAATATTCAAATTTTAATTTTTGTCAAGAAAATCATAAATTTCTAGAAACATATCCTCAAAGACTAATAATGATATAAATGTATCCTAGGGGACCATATAATAACCCTAACACTCAAACAAGGCCAAAAATGTACATATGAAACTTATTAAACATATTTACCTACTTTTCACCTTGTGATGCTCTGCATCACCCACAAAAATCCACATTGTATACTGAATTCGATGTCGTAATGGATTCATTTTTATTTTTGATTTAAAAAAATATAAAACTTAAAACCCAAAACAAATCCTACAGGGTTTTATTAACACAACCATCTATCACAATAATTTTATTTCAAGCTTTGTTATAATAAAAACATTGAATGCATTTTTAAATAAAACCCAAATCAAAGCCTCTAAATTCAAGCCAAAAAAATAATATATTATTTAATTAGAATAATTAATTTAAGTTTTGATAAAATAATTAAAAAAGAATAATTTATTTGCCTTTTCAAAAATAAACTTCCATTTTTTTACTCCATGCAAGTAGATTAAGTTGAAATAATTTATGGAAACCCAATGCAAAAGAAAATTCATCCATTTTCTTCACATGGATGGAAATACAAATATATATCTATAATTCAAATCTCTAATAGTATCATTAAGTCCCTAAGACTAACTTCCTCTAGTAATTTTAGCTTCGATGCACCAAAACTTATTGTAAAGACTACCCATGCGATGGGATCTCAAAATTAAAGCCATGTAAATGACCAAAAAAAAACCTATTCGTGTTTAGGAAGTATCTTGACTTCATTTCATGGAGATTCGATATAATGCCACCATTTCAATTTTTTTAGCAACATAAAAAAAAAAGAGTCTCGAATTATTGCCAAGTCCATGGTGGGTCATGGCCCCCATTTCTATAGCAAGGTCAAACTAAGACTTGATCAAAATAATTAACACCAATAAGACCTCAACAAAAAAATGTACATCATGAAACAAAAATCAAACTCATTAATTCCTTCAATCCAATAATAATGTCATTTAAGAAAAAATGAATCAAGATTGTGACAGTTGATTAATACACTAAAAAAGTCAATCAAAATACAAGACTTGACAATGAGTTAAATGCCACAAGATAAAAACTAAAAAGGGTAATAAGTAATGAAAATAACATTAAGTATCAAGAATTTTGAGATGATAAAATTAAAAATAAATTAAATAGTCGACAAGACTATGACATTGTAGCAATGCCAACAAGTGTCGAATTATTCTAGGAGTCAAATTTGAAAATAATTAGAACAATGATCATATAATAATTCAAAACCAACTAAAGACCTAATAAAATATGCATTTGAATCCAATTAAATATAAACACTCATCAATTTAATTCAAGCATAAAACTGACTCAAAGTATCTATAAAATAGTCAAAACTTAGTTTTTGTAATTTTAATTTCATGTTTCTTTTTATTCACTTTCTTGGTCTCACTAGACTGATTAGAGTCACATAAATCCTAGGTCATATAATGTATCTATGGTTATAATAGACCATTAACAACATCCATACTATATAAGATTAATAAATGAAATAACAACACTAAATATTAATAATATAACTGAATTAAATAATGAATCAATAATCATTAAGCATGCATTATCTAATGCTACAACTAAATTACATAACAAAAAATATCTCCTAATATCTAGTTTATCACTCATAGAGAAGCATGATAATGGATCAAATCATAGATTACATAATTGTATCACAATGATAAAATTAAATAATCATGTCCAAAATAGTTCATACCGAAAACCACTAATAAAAAGTAAAGAAGGTGCACCAAAATAGGGTCATGACATGCTCCCCTAATTGGAAAAGAGTCGTTATGATGATTAAACTCACCAAGGATAGTGTTTCTTCAAAATACTCTTGTCTTCCTAAGTAACAATTATTTTAGATAAAAGATTTCATTAAACCAAAATTTGGGAAATCTCATGATTTTATGGTCTAACACTGTGATGGTATAAGATCCTTAATGGATCCAAATGTATCTTTTCATTTTCCAAGACCTGGATATTTGTCTAATTGGGAACATGAGAAGGATCAAGAGTATACTTTCTCAATAACGTAAAGTTAAAAACATCATGAATTTAGGATAGAGGAGGAAAGGCTAGTCAATAGGTAATAGGACTAATTTTATACAAAATTTCAAAGGTTCCTACAAATTCGGGATCTAGTTTAGAAGACTTTCCAAATTTAATTAAAATTTTCTACAGCCTGACATGTATAAAAAATTTATCACCAATTTCAAATTCACGTGGTGACCTCATTAAATAAGCATATCTATTCTTCCTATCAAAGGTAGCCTTAATATTTTTTCTTCTTATTTTAATTTTCTTATCATACTCTTGTAAAGCATCAGGACCAACAATAGTTATATTTAATAAAATTTCCTAGCCAAGTTGAGTTATACACTTACATCCATAAAAAGCCTTGAAAGGAGATATATTAATGACATAATACTATGTTATATTGTAATAGAAATCAACTAAGTATGAATAACCTTTCCATTTATCTTGTTGATCCATCACATACATTCTTAACATATCTTGTAAAACCTAATTTAGGCTTTTTGTTTGACAATCTATTTTTGGGGGATAAGATGAACTAGAATTTAATCTTGTACCAAAAATAACAATCAAATTTTTCCATAACCTTGAATTTTTTTTTATCTCTGTCTAAAATAACAACTTTAGGCATGCCATGTAGCCATACTATTTATTTCACAAACCATTCAACAAATATAGATGCATCATCAGTTAAATTTTTATCCGTGAAATGACCAAATTTAATACATTTATCTATTACAAGTAGAATAGTGTCATGTTTTCTTTGAGATTTTGGCAAACTAGCTATGAAATCTAGAGAAATAATAGCCCACTTACCTCATAGAACATTATGAAGATACAATAGTCAAACTAGATGGTAATGTTCAACTTTCAAAAACTAACATTCTAGGCATTTTACCATAAATTTAACAATTTCATGTTTCGAACTAGGAAAATAATACAACATTTTCATCTCATGCATTATTTTCATGACACTAGGATGAGGAAAAAGAGGTGATGCATACACATATTTTAGTACAATATTACTTAAATATCATACTTAGTCACATAAATTCTATTTTTATGTCCGATTAATCCATCAAAATTAATAGAAAAGTCAAAAATTGTCTTTTCTATAAGCTCACTAGCCAAATTTGAATTTGCCTCTTGGAAAAATTTATCAAAACGTTGTTGTTCTAAACTTTTTGTTTTGAAATTAGTAGGTAGAACATACAAGATAATGAAATATGTGTGTTAGTTTAGTTCATCAGTAACATGATTTTCCCTACCTTTCACATATGAAACGTTCATATGAAAAATACTTAGAAATTATAGCCATCTATTATAGTGTGTATTTAGACCATCCTAGGAAAATAAATATTCTAGGCTGTGATGATCAGATTTTACTTCAAAATGCTTACCTAGCAAAAAGTGTTTTCATTTCTTCAAAACATGTACAATGGTAGAAAATTCTAAGTCATGAGTGGTGTAGTTTTTCTCATGATCTGTCAATTTTCATAACTCATAAGCTACAACTAAACCATCCTGAGTTAATACACCACCCATGCCTTTGTTACATGCATCAAACCATATTTTAAAATTAATATTAGGATCCATCATAATAAATTAGGTTATGTGGTTAAAAAAACTTTATTTTATTAAAAATCTTGTTCAAACTCAGAATTCTAAACAAAATTATTTCTCTTGTGCTACAAAGAAGTTATTGGATTGTCCAAATTAAAAAAAAAAAAAAAAAAAATTCATGTAATAACTAGTCAAACCCATAAATCTATGTAATTCATCTAAATTTTTAGGAGTATCCCATTCTTGGATAACCTTAATCTTAGTTGGATCAATAGAAATACCAGCCTTAGATATTATGTCACACAAATAGTGGATCTTATTTTGAATGAAATCACATTTAGATAGATTACTTTACAGTCTATGATACCTAAGCCTTTTCAACACTAAACACAGATGTTGTTCATGTTCAAATGCATTCTTCCAATAGATCAATATGTCATCAATAAAAAATTGAATAAAATTGTCCATAAAATATATGAATAAACTATTCATTAAATTCATGAATGTAG
This sequence comes from Torreya grandis, assembly GCA_037957365.1. Taxonomy (NCBI): domain Eukaryota; kingdom Viridiplantae; phylum Streptophyta; class Pinopsida; order Cupressales; family Taxaceae; genus Torreya; species Torreya grandis. Next base: position 1,266,690 of record JARHVA010004004.1, read on the forward strand.
TAGGTGAATTATTTAAACCAAATGGAATTACCATAAAATCATAACATCCTTATTTATTTATGAAATTTTTTTCATGGATGTTTTCATCCTTGATTATCAATTGGTGATAGCCTAATCTCAAGTGTATCTTAAAAAAATAGTTGTATCCTTATTTTGATTAAATAGATCATCTATCCTCAACAAAGGATAAAAATTCTTGATATAACCTTAATAAGAATGCATTACTCAACACACAACCCCAAGGTTCCATAATTATTTTTCATAAAGATTATAGGTGGACCCCAAGGGGACATACTTGACCTAATGATAACATTTTACAGTAAAACTTATAGTTGATCTTTAATCTCTAAAAAGTCTTTCACATTCATGTGATAAAGTGTTTTATATTTAGGGAATGACCATTGTATTACATAAATATAAAATTCAAACTCCCTTTTAAGAGGTGAACCAAGTAATATCTAGAAAAGCATTAGATAATTTTTATAAAAACGGATATTCTTGGACTGTTATTTTTATTACAAGTTTTGCTTCTTGCATTTGTATAACATATAATTTAAAGCCTTTCCACATTAATTTATTAATCTATCTATAAGGTTGATAACATCTTGTGTATTTTATATTTCATCAAATCTTGTATTATTATTACTTTTACCATGCCATCACAACATTTTACTAAATTATTATACCAATCTAGATTGGATTTATGTTGATGCAACCAATGCATGCTCAAAATGATGCCAAAAGAACTAAGAGGAGATAAAAATATGTTAACTTCGGTATAAAAGATATCTAAGTTTATTCTTACTTGTTCAAAATACTTAAAAATTGACACCATTATTCCTAAGATGAATTCAACATCTCAACCATCCTTTAATATCACAGGATTTAGTCTACATTTATTTACTATCTTTGTATTAACAAAACTGTTAGTTTCTCATGAATCAAACAAAATAGAAATATAAATATCATTTAATTTGTTTCTAAATTTGATAAGAGTTTCTTAAAAAAACTATATTTTTATTATCCACAACTGCATGTACCCTATGGTTAGCTGATTGACCTAATTTTAGCTTAGGATAATCCTTGTGATAGTGATTATCATCACATTCTCAGTATACTACAGTCTTTTGGGGTGACATAGGAATGGTGTTTGCCCTAGTGGCAGTACATTTTGACAACCTTGAGTTTTATTTTTCTAAAGATTTATATCATTATAATAATTTATATTTCTGAAGTGTTTATTCTACCCTTCAAATTTTTGGAACACACTAGTACTCCTAATAAATATGTGGTTCTAATCATAATTATTTAAATTCTTGGTGAAGGGGACATATTCTTATTTTTAATTTAATTCTTATTTTGTTTAAAATATTGTCACATCCTTTACCAAGTTTTCTCTCTCTTTTTCCCTATGATCAGATTCAATAGTAGTAGTTAGAGTGTTAGTATTGGTCATATTGACATCATGTATCAACATCTCCTTTAACTCCATCCTAAATTTAGTTATTTTAGTTTCATCATCATGCATGCAGTTAATATTACATATCAAGTTTAATTTTTTTGCATACTTAGTTATCGACACATTCTTTTGCTTTAACAATGAAAAATTAATTATTTTCTATTCCTTAAAGTTTGAGCTAAAATACTTCTTCTTAAATTGCCTTTCAAAAGTAGGCCAAGTAAGAGTCAATAACCCTGTAATACAAAAAAATGGTTCCACCAAAGAGATGTAGCTCCAACTAACTGATAATCAACCACTCTTGATTTTAAATTATAGGGCATATTGTGTAGATTAAACTACTTGTATATGTTAATTAACCATGCATCATTTGCATCATATGATTCCTAACCTGAAAAGGTTGGTGTAGGAATATTTTTTAATTCCTTGATGATAGAATGAGACACATGAACAGGGTTGTCTTGGAGCATCAGCTCACCACCCTAAAATTCTTCTCTAAGCCATAATTCTTTAGGTAGAACACCCTCCGAGTCATTTAATATATGTTATTAGGTGTCTCAATTTCTTTACAGGTCATTCAATTTAGTCATTATCCCATTCAATACTACTTCTTGATTTGCATTAGGATTATTTTCTTCTAGTTTAGGCAATCCAACATTATAACCTACATTGTTGAGAGGCAGTTCCTCACTTTCAAGAGTATTTACCTTACGACCTCTACCTCTACCTATACCATGGTTAACATCCTTATAGTTTTTGTTTGACATTCCAAATCTTGTTCTAACTATCCTAAGCTTAAATAAATAACAACTCAATAATAATAAAAAGTAACATTTCCTAAAGTTCCCTACATTATCAAAACTTACTTTGATACCAATATGTAACAATAATAATTTAATTTATAATACTAAGATTAATAAATATGGTACAAGGTTTTAAGCCATAGTTTAGCACATAAACATAATGAGATCCATAATTGTGTCATAACAAACATAGGAACTAGATCAATTCCATAATCTAATAATGATTTTTTAGGAAGCCTTTTAACCATGTAATATTTAGATAGGAGTGAGTCATTGTTTGGACACTCACACATGCCTATCTACATACTTCAATGTGTCCTTAGCAATGATGTTACTAACTTATACACTTACCTGAGTACCTACACAAGCTATAAAATAAGGTATAACTTATTAGGTGAATTATAAAAGTTTAGAAAATAATTTAAGAGTAAAATAGATTAATCAAAATAATCATCATACTAAGGTTTCATAAGAAATATCTACCAAAATCATAGGTAGAAGGCAATGATCATTAGAAATAATATTTCCAAAATCAAATCAAAATTTTGGAATTATTTACTAAAGTCAAAGACAAAAATGGGTTGAGTTGGACATCTACAAGCTAGGTACCTTAGGGAGAGTGAATTAACTAGTTATTAAATTGATCAAAGGTATAAGTATATTGTAAATGTCTAACTTATGAAGGCCATGTTCTTATAGCGTATTAGGTTGTTTCAACAACCATGCTCTAGTTTAGTTTTGTAATAGATTATTAGTTTCACTAGGAACCATCAACTTCATGGTCTTAATCCATTTGGTTGAAATTTTCAAGTCATGGCATTTTTATTATTTTTCTTTTTAATTTTATCCCAACCTTACATTAGATTATACAAATATAAATTAAAACAATATTTTTTTAATTCCCTCATGTGGTTAAGCATAATCACTTAAGTGAATCATATTCGATCTTAGATCAATGTCATTTAAACTTAGTGATGATTTAAGTGTAAATACCTTAAGTCTTATAAACATTCACTTAATCCTTTAGAAAATTCATTTCTCTTTATTATCTTGTAATACCAAACTTATTGTTTATGTCTAAATTCATTACCCTTTAATAATTCCCTAAGGTGTAAGGTGCACACCTAATTTTTATGTAATGGAATAAGAAACTTATTAACAATCCATTATTCATTCCAAATGAAGAAGATATGTTCCTCAATAACTTCATCCTTCAATTAAAATGACCATTTGAGTTTAAGTTATTGAATCAATCATTTTTTTTATAGCCTAGTTTTTAGGTTACCCTTCTTAACTTATAACATTCATGATTTTAGTGTAAGTTTAATTATATATGATTTTAAAATTGGTCAACACAACACTTCCAATTAATGATATAAGGATGTCATAATAATCTCATCACTTAAATAGTGATTTTATTTATCTCATTTTTAAAACGATATGATCAATTTATAAAGAGAATGCTCATAACTTGTACACTTAACTTAACATTCTAGCTAATTTTGATTCCATAACTAAATAAAAATGTCTTATCTTAAAATGATTGTGTTTATAGTAATTATTAAGAGGATATTAAGTCATAACACCTTCTTGATGTTCTAATAGAATATTTAACAAATAATCTATTTTCACAATATATAATCTTGTATGTTAAGATATTTTCAAAGAATTCTATTATCTAAAGGAAAACATATCACAAAGATATATTAAATAATTAAATCATCTTTAACTTTAACAAGTAGTATATCAATATACTTTATACATATATATCATAGATCTAAAAATTCTTTATCCATCTCAATTAATACAACATTCACATATTATGACATAAATGAATGTCATAACTTCATTTAAAAGAGACTAAACAATCATAACAATAACCCACTAACTTAATGCTTTATTTTTGGGATAAGACATCTAATAGAATTTAACATTCCTATGAACCTTAAAAGATTCATACACACTAATCATATAATAATATAACTAAATGAATTTTTTTAATCTATGTAAATATATGCATCCACATCCTCAATTTATGCCTAATAATTTTAGCTTTAATTATGAGTATGCCTATAATAAAAAATTTAGTCTAGACAATATGAAACTAATGAATGTTCATATTTAAATCATGTAATTATATGTTCACATTATCTAAATGCCACAATGTTCCATACATTATTATATTTAAATTAAAACATAATGAATACTTTGATATCTAAAACACCAACCTCTAGTTTATGATTACAAATCAACTTGGATATACCTAATTTGTTTATGCAAATTAAACATAACATTAACATTGCATAACCTAATTTTAAAACATCATTATAATTAATGAAGTTAATTATATAATACTTAATAAAATTATTTTACAATTAATCTTCTTTAATTTACAATAAATTCTAAAAAAAATTCAAAACTAGGAGAATTACAACTCAACAATCTTTTGCATGAAAATCTAATGAAGTAAAAACCTACTTTACTAGTCTGAATGAGCCCAACTATAAATGGCCCTAGACCATCCCATCCATTAGATAGATGTGATTTAGGCTATTAGAGAAAAGTGAGCAAGATAAAAATTACTAATGAGCTCGACTTAACATAAAACACTCTATGGAAACATTCAAACAACACTATTTACATTCTTGGTTAACAACACTAGCACATTTGTAGTTATTCCAATTATTAAATCTCATGTTAGAGGTTTTAATATTAAATATTTAGAGTGAAATACATGGTGTTGCACCCATTATCCCCAATCCTTCATTAGGGTATGATACCCAAAATAAATGCAATTGTATTATTGCTAGTAACCTTAAATACAAATAATATTCTTTAAATATTTCCACCTAAATAAAATACTTTATTGAAACATTACATTTTGAGACTCATAATAAACATCATGTTTCAAAATAATGTCAAAAACCTTCATTAAGAATATAATAAAACTTAAAATAGTCTAAAAAGATGCCAAATCTAAATTCAAGTGACCATATCAAATAAATTAAATCACCTGGTCAATGTGACAAAAATATACTTTAACAATCATAAATAAAGATTCTAATGCCATTATAAAAACTATAATGATATTAATAACTACATGCAATCATAAAAATAATATAATTCAAATCATGAGACTAATCTTTCCAATCCAAGTCAAAATAATCATGATTAAAAATGCAATCAATAGACTAAATAAGATTTACCCTAAACAAGTCAAAAACACTCATGATGATAGAAATTCATAGTCTAGTCATATAAGTTCTAGTTTCATGCAATAAAATAGTAATAAAACATTATTTTATGAAAACTCTAATGGTACTTGACCCACATTCAAACCTTAAAGATTTCATTGTTTACTTCCATGGGCATGGCCAAATAATGCATAGGTTTGTTTTAACTAAGAAAATACAATCTTAAGAATTAAAAAAATTGGATATATAGGTCAGGGTTTCCAAAAAAATTGAACTCATTTCCAACTATTCATGAACATGTCCTTATGGACTTCCAAATATAATAAATTAAATTAAATGAAATAAAAAATAAACTACATACAAACCTTATACAAGTTCAAACATAGCACCCACATAAATCCATAATGTATACTACAGACAATAACATAATGACTTCCTTTTTCTTTTTTATTTAAAAACAAACACAACCCAAAGCCCAAAACAAACCCTATGATATTTTGTTAATACAAACAACCATCACACTAATGTTCTTTAAAGTTATAATATAATAAAAAACTTCATTAATTTCTAAATAAAATTAAGTTTAAATTCTCCAAGGCCAAGCCAAAAAAACAATAGATAATTTAATTATAACACATAATTTAAGTTATAATAAAATAATGACTTCCTTGCCTTTCCAAAAGTAGACTTCCATATTTTTAATCAATGCAATCCGAACAAGTCAAAATCATTCATGAAAACCCAATGCCAAAAAAAATTCTTTCATTATCTCCACATGGTCGATAATATAGCTAGATATATTTAGTTTAACTTTGTAATATTCCCACAAAGTCCCTAAAACTAACTACCTATAATCCTCTTGTCTTTCATGCACTAAAAATTCTTGCATAGTCTCCCCATCCGATGGGCTCTCAAAATGAAAACCATGCAAATGACTAACAAGAACCCTATTAGGGTATGTAAGTCTCTTGACTTAATTTCATGGATAGTTTATCTAATGCCACTATTATAAAATATATGTAAAATAAAATAAAAATAACTTCAAACTATTTCCAAGTCCATGGTGCACTATGGCCCCCATTTCCATAACAAGGCCAAGTTAGGACTTCGTCAAAAGAATTAATGCCAATAAGATCCCAACATAATAGTGTCCCCATGTAATAAAACTCAAATGAATTAATTCCTTCCATCCAATATTAATACCCTTGAAGCAAAAATGAAATAGGATTGTGACAAGTGATTAATATTACTCAAGAGTCCAATCAAAATCCAAGACTAAAAAATGAGTTAAATGGAACAAGTCAAAAACAAAGGTAATAAGTAATAAAAATAACATTAAATATCAAGACTTTCAAGCTGATCAAATCAAAATCAAATAACATAGTTAATAAAACTATGACATTCTAACAATGCTAACTAGTTCCAAATTGATTAAAGAGTCAAATTTGAAACTAATTAGAACAATGATAAAAGAATTCAAAATAGACACAAGACCCAATATAATATGCATTTCAATCCAATTAAATATAAACACTCAAAAATTTAATTCAAGCATAAAAAATGAATCAAAGCATCTATAAAACAATCAAAGCTCAGTTTTTACAATTTTAAGTTTATTATTTATTTTAATTCACTTTCATAGCCTCACTTGAATGACCAGATTTAGATTCATCCCAGATCATATCACATGCCTACTCTCAAAATAGACCATTAACAACATTTGTACTATATAAGAGCAATAAATGTGATAACATCATTAAATAATAATAATATAACTGAATTGAATAATGAATTAGTAAATCATTAATCATTAAATTTCCAATGCTACAATGAAATTACATAATAATAACTATGTCATAATATTCAATCGATAACTCAAAAATCAACAAAATCATAATAGATCAAATCATAGATCATAGAATTCAATCATAATAGTAAAATTAAATAATCATGTCCTAACTAGTTCATAAACAAAACCACTAATAACAAGTAAACTAAATGTATCAAAATAGACTCATTGCACTTGTCCCTTGAATTCTTATTTCACTTACTTATTTTTCTATTAAAAGTGAACCACACCAAAAATTGTGAAATATTATTAATTAATGTGATATGTGAAAAATCCAAGATAAGAACCTTGATATTGATATCTTTCTGTGTATTCTAGATATATTTAATAAGAAATCTATATTAAAAACTACCTTTAGAAAACAACTTTTGATTTAGGAGTTCTTTCCACTTACTCCATTACTTTCCTATAAACTTGAGCCTCATTATCTTTCTTCTTCAGTTATTTTACTACCTCATTAAATTAAATCCTTTCAAACTCCAATGTTAATCTTTTTTTTTTTACTTCTTCCTCAAGTTCTTGAATGTTTCTATGTACATTTTCAGTTTCCTATATTAAATTTCTATCAGATAAGGGTATTAGCTCAATAAAATGAATCAAAATAAATCAAAAATAATTAATTTGTAATTATCTTTCCAACGGAACCAATTTTTAAACATGAAAAATTCATAACTATATTATTACTATAATAGTTTTAGTGTCAAGTTCATGTTAAGGTCATGAGAAGTATAATATATATTAAATTTTACCATTCCTCAAATTTCAGTCACTTCAATTTATATTAATTTGGTGTCAAGCAAAATGGATACATGACATATACAAGTTCTAAAATAAAAATTTAACATGTTATAAAAGTAAAATATTATTAAGCACATTGATTCAAACTAATGAATAAATCTCATAGATAAACTCATTAAACTTTAACACTCTAATTCACCATGTTTTTACTTATTAGTGGTTATTTAATAAGATAAAAAAATAAAGGGAAAACTTTGATGTTGAGAAGGAGACATATTATTGTGATTACATTTAGTAGTTCATGTGTCAGTATGACAATTGTGAGGTTCTTTTTGTTCCTTATTTTAACTGTATTAAATATCCTTTATTTAGGATTAACAAGTATCCTATTGTAACAACACTATGTATTTACCTATATTTTGAGAGTATAATCAAACTATTCAAAACCTAGAAATCACTTCCATGAAATTTCAAATACTTTATAACACGAGATGTCATTTTTAGTAATTCTTTTATTCATAAAAAATACCAATAATATGATTCATACATAACTTCTAATGTAGTATGATCATATATAGTATTATAATGTCCAAGTGATTATAGATAAAAAGCATGTTTTTATCATCATACCTAAACATGCTCTCAACTAATAAATATGAAGCCTTCTATATATATCACATACATCAATTCTTCTTTCTAATACTTCAGTCTAGAATAAATCTAATATAAATTGCTAAATTTTCAATGTTTTCACTCCTAGCTAAGACTTTCCCTACTTTTCAAAGTGACAACATTCACATTTTCATATTTTACCAAACACATTTTTTCAGATTCACCCAAAAACCTATAGGACTAAATAGCATTACATACAATAATTTACATGTATATCTCGTACATTCATTGATACATCCTAGATCCAAGTTTTCCATCATTTGTTTATCAAACCTTGTTCTTATAATCTAATAAATATTTTTTTTTTGAACATAAATCATAATTGATAGGAAATCCTTATAGCCTAGGTTTTATAGTGAACATACACACACACACACACACACACACACACACACACACACACACACACACAAACACACACACACACACACACACACACACACACACACACACACACACACACACACACACACACACACACACACACACACACACACACACACACACACACACACACACACACACACACACACACACACACATGCACGCACACACGCACAGACACATGCATGCGCACGCACACACACACATGCGCGCGTGCACACACACACACAAACACACACACACACACACACACACACACACACACACACACACACACACACACACACACACACACACACACACACACACACACACACACACACACACACACACACACACACACACACACACACACACACACACACACACACACACACACACACACACACACACACACACACACACACACACAAACACACACACACACACACACACACACACACACACACACACACATTTGTGTGTGGGTGTAACACATAACTAATTACCCTATTTTTAAGAGTCAATCTTTCATCAAGTTATTCATTTCTCCAAGTTATGTCTTACTTAATAGCAAATATACTACTCATCCTAAGGAGAATACTAATATGAAACTAGAAAAGGTTCCATATTATCATACAACATTATTAGGGGGAACCATATTATGCCCTCCATCAACAATTATTCAAGATATAACACATACCATATGCAATATTCTAATACTAAGCATTGTGGAAATTCCAAAGTATTTACTACATCATTCTTTCCTATTGTCATCAAATTTACTATATATTGAATCCTGATACAATATAAAATGTGTAATGATGAGGCTATAAGTAGACTATCTACCTTTAACTCAATAATGATTTGAAACATATATAATAAGGCAACATTATTACTTCATAAAAAAGATAAAATTGTATATAGTGATATGCTCTAAAAGAAAACTAATAAAAGTGAATAGATATTTAGGTCTATAGGTGTGGTAATGTAGTAAAGTTCACAAAATTACTTATCAGTAACTATGAATCTTGATTCATCATATAAATTGCCATTACTTCTTTTATCCTATATTTTTGTTGGACTATCTTTCAATCCATGAATATCATTTACTAAGATAAATTTCCTCCAATAACCTCATGGATTTATTGTCAATCATTGATTGCATAATTTATATTAGATAGTGTTGTAGCATATTATCGCATTTTTATTACTATGGCATGGTCTATTTTTAGTGCTTCTAGATGGTGATATAAACTATGGTCAACTAATATCATGCCATGCTTGAGAAATATTAAGTTATTTATGCATAGCTTACAAAATTTAAGTTACATCTTGGTAATTTCCCTACAATCATTGACCACCTACATAAGTATTAAAATGATTAATTAATCTATATCCACCATTTCATTCAATAATAATGATAATCAGTGTGATCATGGTCATCATAATCAATGTATATTTTAATTTTTTTTAATCTCAAAGATATATTTGGATACAAATTTCTTAGGTAGTGGATGTGAATAATTAAAAATTATTCATTAGGTGTGATGTTTACTCATTTAATTATGGTTCTCAAGTTATTCAATCTTAACAAATTAAAAATATTCCCCCACCACCTCAAACATATATATCATGGGAATAACAATAATGATAATAAAATAATGATCTAAATTTTTAAGACAACTTCAACCCCAAGTTTAATAAATTAAGCCCAAATTACAAATATTTCCAATCCATAGTATTAATATGAGTTAGATTTAGTTATAATAGAGTTGCATAAAAATTACATGATACATAAAAATAGAGCATTAAAAACAAGAACATAATGAAACAAACAATAATTTATATAAATCTTTTTCAATTTGACACATTATACAATACTGGCAAGAAGTGTTTTCCTTGAGTAGACCTTCCATGGAAATGGGTGTAAATATGCCTCTAGGTAATGCAATATCTCACTCTTGAAGGTAAATTTACACACATTTTCTCACATCACTTTTTATTTTTAAACCATTTCAAAGGTAATAGAATAATCCTACCCTATTACTTGCTCATGTGCATTAAAGAAAATTTCCTACGATTTTAGGAAAGACCCTCTACATACATTATCCATCAATGGATTATCATCCTTCTCATAAAATGGGAAATCCCCATGAGAATCAAGGAGATTCACTTGATGGAAAGTAGTAGAGAGGAAACCCTTGAAATAGGCCTCTCTATGGGGTGTAGAACAATCGATGCCTCTCTTTCCACCCACCTGACCTCATGAAAGGGGGAAGAATGAAATGATAAAGGCTTATGATTATTCTCTCCCTTAGAAAAACACTGGTCATAAGGATAATATAAGCCTGTAATTCTATCAAGACATTGAGAATGCCAATTTTGAGCTTCATGAATTTAGGGTGGCTGAAGTTTGGAGGGAAGAGTACACCATAAAAATTCCAGAGAGCATTAGATAGAAGTTATCAAGCCTATATGAAAATTTTTAGAGATTGGGTAGACAAATTATAATGTATATGTATCAATGTAACAATCTAAAATAAAAAATTTGATGATTTAAGGGAGGGGACTAGGGATACATAAATGACAAGTAGTAGCAAGGGTACCCCCAAAGGTAAAGAGGTTAGCACCATCACCTAGGGGAGTGCGACACTAAAAGTGACAAAACCAAAAGTATGACAAGATAAAATAATAAATCAACAATATTCTAGTGGGCTAAAACAAGAGGATTGAACAACAATGTGAAGAACTTAGTAGAAGGTAGCAAGGAGGAAAATCAATTAGAGGAAATTTAACTGAGTTATATGTCTAGTTAGTTGGTTTTATTTCAATTTTTCTAATATTTTACTAAAAAAACTATGTTTGTAGGACATTGGGGTGTTTTTTTTTTTTTTGTCCATTGTATTGTATTGAACTATGGTTTTTAGGTCCTTGTAAAACTTGAGCTTAACCTATAAAAAAAATCCTTGCCTAAGATTTATCCAAAATAACCAAAAAAAAATCTTGTATGTCACAACAAAATAATTCAATTCATTAAAAAGATAAATATTTTCAGTCTTCTATTGTCTGTCACAGTTCATGCACATGTAATTATGGCATAATACTCATACAATGACTGGGACACCTTAGGACCATACTTTATATGACATATAATACACTTTTCAATCTTAAGAGCAAGATTGTATTAGCATTTCATAAAATGGTTACCATTACTAAAAACTTATACCACTTAGCATAATGCCTAAAAATAAATCCAAAATTTAATATTGGTTTCCACCAATGTAAAATCCTACTAGAATATTCTGTGCTTTTGGAACACTAGATAATTTATTAGTTTCATGTCTAAAAATTTTTAGTTCTTTTTCAAGATCATTTTTTTCTTCGATCTTTCTCAGTAGAATATTTCTTTTACATCTATACCTTTTCCTTAAACTATTTTTATATATTGATTTCCAATAAAAATTAACCACAAATATAATCAAATTGTAGTGGAAAAATACTATATCAATAGAAATGAAAAATATTGTTAGCCAAATTTTCCATGCATTAAGTATATGTATACTCATAATGATGGTACTATATGGATAACCGTTTTAGTTATTACAAAATTTGTAATCCTAAATTTATTGAAAATCCTTTGAAATGAAAATATCTTTTTAGGATAACTAGTCACCTACACTTGGACCTTAAACAATTAAGAAGGGACAATCCAACTCCATGCAAAATTTGATCATAGGTTCAATGAAGTAACACTTAATGAAAAAATAAATATAAATCATGTGATGGTTAAAACATGAAAAAACATAAATTGTTAATGCAAAATCATATTCATCAAACACTCAACCTATAAATATATTCATCACTCCTATAATCTTGATAAGACATTAGTAAACATTAGTATGAATGCAAATAATTACTCGTAGCTCCATATGATTTGTGACTCAAAACATTTATTTGGAAAATAAATATCATGAGATCAAAAAAATTATAACAAAAAAATATTCATATTAAGTTTTAATGAGTTACAAAAGTCAAGGTTGGTGTCAAAATTTATCCCTCTATAACATCTTGACCTAAACACATTTTGAACTCTTACAGAGGTATTGATCTAATGCATGGGTTAATCATTCCATAATAAAATGAATCATTGGATTCTTAGGCAAATTTATCTCTACCAATATGTCTAATTAGTATAACATTCATTTTTAAAAATATTTAGGTCCCTATAAATGACATCCTATCTTATGAGCACACACAACAGAGTTTTTATCTCTTATTGGATTAATCTAAACACTAATATGACTAAGCTTATGTATCCCATGCATTATCTAATCTAATGAGTTTTATATATTATGACTCATTATGATTAAGGTTAGATTCACCATATCCTAAATATAATATAATAGAAACTCTAATGGAGATAAAATATAACCATATATGTTTTCCAGTTTTGTTTCCTTAGTCACTATCAATTTTCTACACGAGTCATTATTTATAGTGATGCATTGCTTTACTAAAAACCACTATCAAGTTATTAAGTTTGTAACAATAGAAACTATATTTATGTTTTTTTAATAGATTCCTATCATTTTATGATTTCATAAGGGATTAATATCATTATATGATTGATAGGGTTAAATTTTAGGTCAGGATGTGTAGGAAGATGGTCTTTTTTTGCATTTTGATTGCCCATTTCTAGATTTTATGTGTTCTTCAAAATGTAAAAACTCATAAATTCTCACGTATACATATTTTTTTATAACCTTAGACCATTAAAGTATTTCAATTAAAATGATGAGATTATTCATTCATTCAACTTTCCTTGGATCACTAAAGGATTAAAATCTAGAGGGTAATATTAGTCATTCATTCGACTTTCAAGTAGTTCATAGAAAAAGCAATTGATGGGAATATGGTTTGCACTTTTAACTACCTATATATATATATATATATATATATATATATATATATATATATATATATATATATATATATATATATATATATATCACATTAAAATGTATCCTTTTAAACCCTTATAAAACATATGGAATTTTTAATAAATCATAATATCAATTGATAAAGTCAAAATATTACTAAGTTATGTAACAATCAAGCTTATATTCCTTCATCTAGTATATAAAAACCATGTTGGAAAAGTGTGACATGGTCAAAACATATACTACAATAATTTAATAAGAATACATCCAAAAAATAGGGTTGAATCAGAATATATATTCCAATATATGGAAGTTGTATGTCTAGTCATATATGGGATAATAAGTCAAGGTGTTATGAAAAAAGAATACTCCACATGCCATGTGAGCATTTCCAAATTGAGGGCAAGAAAATTTAGTTTCTTTCAAAACCAATAACGAGTCTACAGTAATGTCAGAATACCTCTTAATATATGAAATCCACCCCAATTTACTTAGGAGGGTGAACATTATGTGATTCTTTATACCTTTCTACCAATCCATAACCTTCCAACATTTTAGTCACTTTATACATATTACGACAAGGATTATTTTGAATAATTTGGATGTATACCCACTAAAGTAGAGTGGAAAAAGATTTATCCAAAAATATTTTTCTATATTAAAAATAAATCGGGGAATTGCAAACCATTGGCCACAAATCACTTCGAATAAATTAGACTATTTTTGAATAATTTGGACTTATACCCACTAAAGTGGAGTGGAGAAAATTTTCTCCAAAAATAGTTTTTTTATATTATAAATAAATTGGACTATTTCAAACCATTTGGGCATTATAGATCATTTCAATTAAATTGTGTTATTTCAAATAATTTAGACTTATACCCACTAAAGTGGAGTGGAAAATATTTTATCCTAAAATAATTTTTCTATATTCCAAATAAATTGGTTTATTTTGAATAATTTGGACTTATACCCACTAAATCGAAGTGGAAAAAAATTTCTCCAAAAAAATTTCTCTATATTCAAAATAAATTGGAATTTTTACAACCATTTAGGCATGGATCATTTTGAATAAATTGGAATTTTTTGAATAATTTTGATTTATACCCACTAAAGTGGAACATATAATATATTTTCCAATTTTTTTTTCTATATTCCAAATAAATTGGACTATTTTAAAGCATTTGGACACAAATAATTTTGAATAAATAATAATAATTCAAAAAATTTGGACTTATACCCACTAAAGTGTAGTTGGAAAAAAATCTCCAAGAATAATGTTTCTATATTCCAACAAAATTGGACTATTTCATCAAACCATTTGGGCACATACCATTTCATATAAATTGGACTATTTTGAATCATTTGGCCTTACAACCACCAAAGTGGAGTGAAGAAAATTTTGTCAAAGATTTCTTCTATATTTCCAAATAATTAGAGTATTTCATACCATTTGGGCACATTTCATTTATAATAAATTGGCTTATTTCAAATATTTTGGACTTATTCTATATTCCAAATAAATTGGATTATTCATAATCATTTATAAAGAGATAATATTATTGAAATAATATAAGGATAAGTATCATATTTTAATATTTTGGAGGTGACTACAATAACATGTTAATACCTATAGCATAGATATAAATGTAACTGACAATTGTAGCCATTATTGCTTATAACAAGTGGAAGGTGCATCAAATGGATGTTAAGTCAGCCCTCTTGAATGGAAAGCTAGAAAAAGAGGTTTATGTGGGAAAACTTCCCAAAAATGAGATTCTCAATCATGAGAAAAAGGTATATAGGTTGAAAAATACATTTATAAATGGGCTCAAACAGGCCTCAAGAGCATGGTACAACTGTATAAAATCCTACTTACTGCACAACATTTGTAGCAAAATTTCTAATGATCTCACACTCTAAATCATAGTGAGCAAAGGTGATATTTTGATTACAGTTTTGTATGTGGATGATCTAGTAAATATTTACTAGATATCTAAATTATACTTCTCAACCATATATATTGACTCCCAAAGGCAAGATAGATAAGCATAAGGTGATACAAACTTGGGAAATAGTTAACCTACCAAAAGGAAAAGAGGTCAAAATAGTCAAGTGGGTCATAGGACTTAATTTTTTTGCTAAACCATTATCAAAAAATATTTTCATGCACTTAAGATAAAGGGTAGGGGTCATTAATTTAAAAACATTGGGTTTACAAGGTATTATGTCACTCCATATTCCAACATCTAATAAGACAACTCTAGACTCCAACAAGCTATCTTTAGACTCTAATATGCCATCTCTGGACTTCAAAAGTCCAACTAAAAACTTGAACATGGTCATTATGGACTTTGATAGTCTAGATATAGAATTTAATAGTCTAACTATGTACTTCATTAGTCCAACTATATACTTCAATAGTCCAACTATTGACTTCAACAAGGAATCTCTAGACTCAAACAAGTCAACTACGAACTCTAATAGGAAAAATAAAGACTTTGACATAGTAGATATAGAATTTGATAGTCTAGATATGTATTTCACTAGGCTAGCTACACATTTTGATAACCCAACTATTGACTTCAATAAGGATGCTCCAAACTTAAACATAAGAGATGCAAAAGCATATAGATAAGAAAAGATAAGTTTTGAGGATGTTTTAGTGGTTAAAAGAGGTTCATCAAACCATTATAATAAGTTTATGGATAAGGGGGAGTGTTAAAATATTATATATAAAAGACTAACTCCAAACTCCAATAGGCCAACTTTGAACTCCAACTAGCTAATATTAGACTCTAATAGGATAGCTCCAAAATTTATCAATCTAGCTACATATATTAATAAGGTAAATATGGTCTTTTATCATCTAAATACAAACTTCAATAGTCTAGCTATGAACATTGATAGTCCAACTACCTGATTCAATAAAAAATCTCTAGATTTGAATAAAAGAGATAAAAAAGAATATATATAGTTAAAGAGAAGCTAAAAGGATGTTTTAGTGATTGAAATAGGTTCATCATATTAGTATAATTAGGTTATGGATAAGGGGTAGTGTTATAATATGATATCCCTACCCCTATTCTCACTTATCCAATTAGCAAAAGACTTCCATATCAATATAATTTGAATGAATTAAATGCATAATAGGTTCCAAATTTGAAATGTGTAGACTGTTTGGATTTTTAGAGGCAAACAACTTAGGAGGTGAGAAGCCCAATAGTAAAGATATAAAGGGAAGAAGTGGTAGAAAAATAAATAAGTAGTCTATAGATTTTTGACACAACAACAGTCAGAATAAGAATAGAGCATATATCCTAGAGAACAAATTGAAAGGCATAAGAAAAAGACAACAATAGAGGAGAAAAACACAATAATATATTATGGACAAAAGTAAGGAATAAATAAGAACATAAAAAATAGAGCAGTATAGAGGAATTCTTGTTGATAGTATTAAGAGGAGAATGAGGATAAAAGATCAGTTTGTAATACTTTTTTATTAGCTTTAGATGTATAAGTTTATTCTTTGTAGCTAGTTTATAATAGGAATATATAAGTTAATTTAATACAATAAATTATATTTTTCTATACAACTATGCCTCCCCTATTTTACTTATTTTAATCTTGTAAGTGTAATTTTATATGCATATTGATAGTTATGAGACTAGTATGAAACTCTACAATTGTAGTGTTATAAACCACCTATTTTCCCTTATAGGCCTATATTTTATTTTATACCAACAATTATTACTAAATTAAAATCCATAAATTTGAAACAAATTAGATTACATTTAAATTAATTTAGATTTGATTAGTATGAAATTGATGATAATGTTACTGCATGTTATAAATGGTAAAAGCATTTCAAGAATCCAAGATTTGAAGAGTTAGAAATAAAAGCATCACAAAATAAGCTATAAATATGATATCTAAAAATAAGGCAGATCATATATTATTTAGAATAAGACATGGAAGTACAATAGGAAACCCTTACTTAAGTAGGCAAGACAAAACAAAGAAATAACATAACTAAGCATTGTGCGATAAATCATCACATAAGACAAAGTAGGAAAAAGATGAAATTTTTAGCTAATAGTCTATAAAATATGAGAGATATATACTCTAACACATCCCTTCAAGTGAAGCTATGGGATAATAATAACCTAAAAAGAAATATTGACATATCCATAGTATGAGTCTTGGCAACTAGGTTTAATAAGGTACTTATGTAAAATATGTATCCTTAAAATAAAGAAGGAAGATGTCCTTGTGAACACCCCCAAAAAAATATTCTAAAACCCAAATCATGCCACCCAAATCAAGGTAATGAGGTGATGTAAAAGGTTTCATGGATATGTCTATAATGTGTTATTAAGTCAGAATGTACTCTAAGCTAAAAACTCTATCTCGAATGTGCTAACTATTTACCTTAATTTTGTTATTACATTGGTTCTCAACTAATTTATGAGATATTTGAATTGCACTATAGTTGTCACACCAAAGTATAGTAGGTGAATCTTGAGTGAATCTAAAATTTATTAATAATTGTCAAAGCCAAAGAACCTACCAGCTCGTCAGAAATGGTACCCTATACCGAACTTCTATAGATGAAATTGGAATATCCTATTGCTTCTTAAAAAACCAAGAAATATTCAAATAACCAAGACAAATAATGTATCCAAAAGTGGAATTACTATCATCAAGAAAACCTACCCAATCTAAATTACTATACCCAACCAATTGATTATAACCCCTGATGTAGTGTAATCTAAAATGATTATTGCCTCACATATTTCATAAAATTCTCTTGGTAGCCTATCAATGACTATCATGTGGGCCATGTGAAAACTTAGATATAATCCCAACTAAAAATGAAATGTCAAGTTAAGTATGCATCAAATACAAAAGACACCCAACCATCTACCTATAAATGTAGGATCACAAAGTGGAGTACTACAAGTTGTGTTGAGAGTCACTCCAGATATAAAAATAAAAGAACTTGGCTTGGAATAAACCATGTCAAAACACTAAAGAATATCAAGGGTGTAATTCTACTAACTCAGATAAATCCATGTATTTGACTGTGAAATCTGTAAACTAAGGAAGAAGTGAAAAATACCAATATCTATCTTATCAAACTATGTTGAAAGTACTTACTGAATGGCCTAGATATAATAGGAAGAGCTACTTGTGAGAAGCAAATCATCAACATATAAGACCATTATAATAATATCCTCCCTAATATGTTGAATATACACTATGGGATCAACATGGAAGTAAACAAATCTAGTGGAGAAAAGAAAATAATCCATTTTCTCATATCAAGCCTGAGGGGCCTCTTTGAGACCATAATATAACCTCTAAAGTTGACAATAAAGAGAATAATCATGAAAAAATCCATCAGTATGATATATATATATATATATATATATATCCTCCTATAAATATCCATTCAAAAATACACTCTTAGCATCCATCTAATACATTGGCCATCCCTACGATGCAGCAAGAGGTAGTACAAGGAAAATAGAATCCATCTTAGAAATGCACACAAAAGTCTCAGAGTAGTAAATATCTTCGACCTATGAGAACCCATTTACAAAAAGACATGACTTATACTTATCAATAGACCGAATAGATGCATACTTGGTGTGGTAAATCCACTTGCACCTAACCAAATTTATTCTCTTAAGAAGATATACCAATTCCTAAGTATGGTTCTTCATCAAAGAATAATATGCATCTATCATCACATCATCCCCCTCATGTATCCTATGAACCTATGAAAAATACTATGGATCTTTAGAGAATGCATGTCATAAAATTCAAGTACCTATAGAATATGCATGGTGATGTCGAGTTGGTGAAAGATCTAG
This sequence comes from Torreya grandis, assembly GCA_037957365.1. Lineage (NCBI taxonomy): Eukaryota > Viridiplantae > Streptophyta > Pinopsida > Cupressales > Taxaceae > Torreya > Torreya grandis. The sequence continues at coordinate 1,286,590 of JARHVA010004004.1, forward strand.
TATAAAAGGTGTTGCCTCAAAGACTATCGTATGAGCCCACAATGGCATAATGGAAACATCAATGGGAATAAGATCCTCAACCTATATAACCTCCTCAAGGACCTCCTTAAATGGATCCTAAAATAATTAATCCTTTAGAGGAGGTGATTAATCATCAAAAGAAGAATAATAATGCATGGAAGAAGGTGAGGAATCATGAGATGTGAAGTGCTCATCAAACTATACATGTGTTCAAAAATTAACATCATGAGTATCATTACCTAAAATATGATAAATTGTCATATCCTCGCAATACTCGATAAAAATCAAAGGTTTTCTCTTCTTATCCAATTCTTACCTTTTTTATTTGGTACAAATTCCCAAACATGGCTCCCAAATACTCAAAAAAATTAGACATCAAGATTGGTTTCATACCAAGCCTCCTTGAGATTCAAATTCTCAAGTTATCTATGTGGTGTATGGATCTAAATTTAGTTCATATAATTAACTACCTCTAACCAATAGATAAGAGCTAAATCCCATGAATGCATCATCTAGTTAGCCATCTCCTTCAATGTTTTGTTATTCTATTTTGCTAAGCTATTATTTTGTAGCATATGTGTAATAAGATGTTGGTGAAAAATACTATGAGCTACTACAAAATTAGATAACTCATGACTTAAATACTCCCCCCATTATTTGTGCAAAGCTTCTTGATGTAGTTATAAGACTATTTCTCAACCAAATCTCTAAAGACTTTGAAGTGAGCAAAGACAAGACTCTTGTAATTAAGAAAATAAACCCAATTATGCCTTAAAAAATTATCAATAAATGTAATTTCATACTTATCTCTATTGAAACAAGTAGAAAAGACCATAAAATCACTATGCACAAGATTAATTGGTGCAAAAACTCTCATGAACATACCCTTAGGAAATACATCTTGGTGTTGTTTACCTAATTCACAATAAGGGAAAACTCTATAAAGACATGAAGATATAGGAAGAACCTCAACCATACTATGAGTGCTCAACTCATTCAAATATCTATAATTGGGATGCCCAAATATCTCATGCCAAAGCCTACTCTCAAAATCTACATGAGAAACCAAACACATCCCTAGAGGAGGAGTATCATCAAAACCCTCAAAATAATAGAGTTGATAAATATGTTAAATAATACCCTATACAATAATTTTGTGTGGCTCTAAAAAAGCTCAAACTTTAGCACCCTATGGTGTGAAAGTCATTATATTTCCCTAATTAGAATGACAAATCTAATAAACTAAAATCAGATTAGTGGTGATGTCTAGAACATATAATGTATCATTGATGTAATGAAAATCTCTTTGCATGTCACCCTTTCCCCTAATAAAAATAAAGGAAGAATATCCAACCTAAATTTTGGAATTAGAACTCAAACCAAGAGATACAAATGACTTCTTAGAAGAATTCATGTAGTGTTAAGCACTAGAATCTAGAACTTAACTATCTAAAATAGGTGAATATGATCTCATGACAATAATAAGTGTTTTATCATGCTCATGAGAAGGATAAATAGTTGATATAAAAATATTATGTTTCCCAATGGAATCCTCTAGGGCTTCCATTCTCTTAAAACACCTAGACTCTTCTTGACTAGTCCCCCTACAATAGAAGCAAGATAGGTTAGACTTATTCTTGTATTTGGAAGATGACTTGGGTTTAGATGTGTTGGTGTTGGGCTTAGGTGAATTTTGAGATAGAGGTAGATTTTAATTCTTATTACTCTTTGTTTTCCCTTGTTATTGGGATATGATGCTACTAATGCTTTTTAATAGGTGGAAGATGCAATGTGAGACAATTTGGATTCCTCCCTAGTAAGTCTCTCATGAAATAACTCTAAATTAGTCATTTTGAATGTGGCACCGAAGGCATCCATCCTAGATAAAAATTAGAAGCAAATATTTATAATGGACTACTTGGAAAAAATCAAGTACACACACTCTTTATCTTTTTTTATCTCATATACTCCCCTTTAATTGTATCAATATATACTTCAACTTAGTGAGGTAGTCTACAATAGAGGTAAAATAACTTAAATTGAGTGAAGTAAGCTCCACTTCAAGCTATATGGCTCTCATGTGATATACTTTCCCAAATAAACCCTTTAGCTTAGCTCACATTTTGATTGAAGTCTCACACCCATCCAAATGAAACAACAAATTATCACTTTCATAAGTCCCTATCGAACCCATATACTCTTCAAAATTACATTGGTGCTGAATTTTTCAAATCTCTTGTGAACTATCATTGAGTTTTATTTATCATGGACCATAATCCTTTAAATTTTATGACTATTTACATTATAGGACTCCATGTATGGTAATTGTGTGTATTCCAATCCTCACAATGATCAATACTAGAAGTAAAATCCATTTTAGAGAATCACCAAAGGGTATAAAGAATGTAAAAGGGTGTAAAATATGGCACCAAGACAACCGCCCAAATTATTGTATTAAGGAACCCCTCCTCCCCTTGCCTGATATGGCATTTTATAAAATTAGTACATTTTTAAAAAGTAATATCACCAATGGATATAGAATTTTAAAACATACACTGTTGAAAGAAAAAAAACTCAAATTGAAGTTACAGTTCAAAAATTATAGGCTTTACAAATTCTTGTAAATTGGTCAAAACATTAAAATTTACAATCAAAATAGATTTTAGTGACTAAAATGGAATTAAAGGTAGGATTCCAACCACTTTTTAGAACTACAATCAAACCAAGAATGTCTTCAAAGTGAAAAAATATCAACCAAATGACCCCTATGCTCATTCAAATGAACTATGCTTCCTCTTGAGGCAAAAAATACAACTATTAAATATAAAAACTAAATAAAAGGCTATATTAAGAGGAAACATAACTAGATCCCAGTTTTATGATTTGATAAGAGAGTCTTAATCCTAGATAGGCACTTTCAAAGGAGAATATCTAGATGAGAATAAATCAAATGCCTCCTTTTACATAATGTCCATATTCATATAAATTTCAACACAACACCAAGAAGAATGGCACCTAGGAAAATAAATATTACACAAACCTGTTCACTGTCAATGGAGAATTGGTTTAATACTCTAGTATTCTTGTAAGGATTCAAATGCACACCTATAGGAGATAAATAAAAGGACTCTAATGTTCCTTCAAAAGTCATCCTCCTTGCTCACTTGGTAGACTCCAATGTAGAAGACTTTTAATTTATTCCAAACACCATGCTCACCTCCATGCAACTATTTTCAATTGCAAATTTGAATAATCAAATAAATAAATAAAATCTCCACCTCATAAAAGAGCCTGGGCCTATAAAAGGCTCTTCAAATAAAAATGCAAATGCAAAAGGTAATGCACCTCAAATCAAACCCCAACACCTTCTTCTTCATGTCAATATTTTTCAATAAATGAAAAATCCATGTAGTCTTAAATACAATGCATAAGTGCTTCAACTCAAACACTAAGTGTGGAGACTTCTAGCATTGGAATTCCAAGCTAGAAAATGGGAAAAAATAGCAGTTCTCACAACTGCTTCCCCTATATAATGCACTAACTAAAGCACCTATTAGATCTAGTATATCAACAAAAATATTTCTCCTCCACTCTCTAACATCATTAAAAATCCATAAAAGGAATAAAATCGTGATGATGAATTAGTAAGGGCAAGTGGAACAAATTTATCTATAAATTGTGAGATAATGGATGGTTACAACTCTCTAATGCTATGGTACCATGTTTGGATTGGTAAAAACATTTTAATAATCCAAGATCTAAAGAGTTAACAACAAAACATCTCAAAATATGTTGTAGTTATGATATGCAAAAACAAGGAAGATCATGTATTATGCAGAATAAGAAATGCTAGTACAATAAGAAGCCCTTGCTTAAGTAGGCAAAGTGAAACAAAGAACTAGCATAACTAAGTAATGTGGGATAAATCCTCACATAAGAAAAACTAGGAAAAATATGAAATACCTAGATAATAGTCTATAAAACATTATAAATACATACTCTAACACTAAAATAGTAGTTTACAATTAATAAATAAACTTTAAAATTCATATGGGGAAGTTACATTCTTCTAAATAATGTTTCATAGCTGATGGCATAAATATTTTTATTTATCCTAAGAATGTGATGATAGACATCATTTTGATTATCCAATATTTTTCATATTTTTGGCTTCCATTTCCACTATATCTACTTTCCATAACATAACACATTTTCAATTTTTGTTTTGTAACACATTTTCAAGAATTACAATCAATGAACACTGTGTTGGCAATTGAAAAAACACCTTTAAAGGTCCATTTAAAAATAACTTCATCCAATTTTTGTAAATTTATATTAAAGGGATTAGAATATTTTTTCCTCTAAACAAGCATGAAATTTGAACTTGTGTAATCCATGGATTGAAGGAGTAGCCTTAGATGATTGTCCTTTATCATTGACCAAATGTCAACATGAGTAAAATATTGTAGTGCCACCTTCAAATTTTATTTGTAATGATCTTGAATATATTATAACCTATTCCATATTATATAATCTTTTTGTATTCCCATAACATTCATTTTCATATCGGTACAAGAAAACTATCGAGAACCCTAAAATATCCCCTAAAAATCTAAAGGGGGTCCCACAATTGAAGATTGTAGTACCCTTGTTGGGACCCCTACCCCTAATTCCAAGACTAAATCCCCTAAGAAATCAAGTGGTAAATTTAAGACCCCTAATTGGGATACTGAGAAAGATACGATGGTGTCTACTAAAAGGAACTAGAAGGCTATGGAGGATGAGCACAACATGCAATTTAAGAAGGATAAAATTAGCAAAGAAGATTTCAGTAGGATTGCAGTGTCCATGAAATGCATAGATTCAGGTTTAAGACCTAAATAGGTAGGGAGTGATAATGGGGGTGGTGTTAGTAAGTATGGTGTTTAAGGAGTATGTATGTCTAGGTGTATTGCTATAATCCCATCAACTAACCCCTAGGGTATTGAAATTTCTAATGATTTTGAGTTTATTGAGGATACCACTGGGGAGGGAGAAGATGAAACACCCACTAAATCTGTACATGAAGATGAAGGAGCGAGCCATTTTTCTAAACTGAATAATCCTAACTCGAAGGAGATGAAGGAGGATACCAAGGAATCCCATGGTCAGAAGAAGAATGGAAGTTGTTCATTGTGTGCTAAGAATGTTGATGTGCTTATGGTGTTCAAAGCTAAGATGGACAAGATGTAGAAGAAATAGAGAGTTCTTGATAAATTTATTGCCAAGGCCCTCCACCACATGGCTTCAGTATTTGTTGTTGTTAAATATTTTTATAACAAGGTCAGAGATGTGAGGGTGGAAAGCCTTAGTGAATATAAGGATATGTTAAAGTTCTTGGCGAAGTATGGGATGGCTAATAGTTCTTAGTGGTTTCTGTTGGCTTTTGTGTTTTATTTTAGTCTCTTTTTTTGTTTTTTATTTTTGTGTTGTTTATGTACTATATTTGGCATGTTTGAGGCCTTTTTCCCAGGGGCTGATTTGTATAGGGCTTAGAACCCCCTTTTTCTATTGAACTAATCAAAAATATTCATTTACATATCTTTTATTTTGTGTAAAACAAATAATAATTCTTCCAACCCCCAAAAAAAAAAGCTTTTTAGAAGTTAGTTTTAGCTTCTCCTTTGAAATGTTTGTAATGTGTTAAAAAATAAAGCAATCATTTATTATCATTATTATATTATAATACAAATGATGGGGGTATTGTTGACAAGTATAGGGCTCAAAGAGTTTGTAGTTTTATCCGTATTACAATAATTCCATCCATTAATCCCCAGGGCATTAAATTTTTTGATGATTATGAGTTTCTTGAGGATACCAATAGGGAGGGAGAAGATGAAACACCCAATAA
>JARHVA010004004.1:1297500-1325000 GCA_037957365.1 Torreya grandis
TGATTCAATAATACTTTGAGAGTTATTTGGATCAAAAGGAATTAATAAAGCATCCTTCATTGCAACCCTATTATGTTTTATGAATTAATTAATTATAACACTCATCCCTCTTTCATTAAAATTTCTTATCTTGATATTAGCATCCCTCAATACATAGATCTCTACATGAATTTTCAAGGCATAATTGTTAGAGGAAATATACCATGTAGATAATTAACCATGTGTATGATCATATATTTGTGTGGAAAAAAGTGTATAAACCTTATGTTTGATCTTATTATTCTCCACTATTGTGAGTAATTTTATAGCCTTTTTCAAATTTGCATACAGATGTGTTACTCTTGCTTGTCTTGTTTTCTTCAATGTTTTTTCTATCATGATTGTAGGGTATCTTAAATTCATATTTATATGGTGGAAAGTATAAAAAGTTGGTTCCCCTTTTTCATTTTTTTATTTCAACATATTTTGTATTCTAAGGACTAGATTGTCTCTATCTATCAACCCACACATTTCAAGGTTGTCATACCTATTATAATGACATTGAAAAGTTTTAAAAGAAGTATAAACATTTATTTTTATCAATTCCATTTTAATAGGTATAAATTTATTAAAATTAGTTGTATCATGATGGAGAATTCCCTCTTATCCATTCCATACTTCCATTTCGAATTTATTGACATCTTCAATTTTGTCCTTATCATAGTCAAGAATTATTGCAATTGGAGATGATTCATGTAAAGATATAGTTATAAATAAATAAATATTTTCATGCATATTAGTTAGACTAAACAACTCAAAATACCAATCAACAAGAATAATTTTTTTCCCACCATAAAAAAGAAGTTGGTGATGTGGAATTAATTTTAGTTTTAGTACTGTAAATGGTACTATTTTCAAATTTTCATTGACTGAGGCCTTCTTCTAAATTTTAAATTCAAAAATTTATTTATCACCTAAAGACATTATACAAAGCCACTAAAATTATTTAATTATTGATATTTTTTAAAATATAAGTTGCATATTGTATCACTTAAGAAATTATTTATGATTAACTAGTGATTATTTATATATCATCAAATGTGAATTATAATCTACAATATAAAATAAATATTAAATCTTTGTAATATATAAAATAACTTAGACATAAATTAGAAATGTATGACCAAACCAAAAATAAGCATGTTGAAGGTATCTCCTAAGAGATAACTTCAAATGTCACATTGAATTTATGACAAGGCCCATGAAAGAATATCACAGGCAAAGTATGATGAAGTAGATGAAAGTGGAGCACATTTTAAATATAAGTATTATATTTTTCAAGGATTATAAGTAAGTAACAAATCCAACCAATATAAACTAAAAGTTAAAGAAATATATAAACACTTATTTCAAATGAGAAAGAAGAGGTGGAAGTTTGTTTCAAATATTCAACTTAAGGGGTCTGCGGTGAGGTGTTAAAACATTGAACATATGTGGATGATCTACAGTTTAAGGTTTCATCAATGTTTCAAAAAGATAATCCAACCTCCATGTGTTGGATGAGACATCAACACTCATCATGACTAATGATATGATGTACAAATACTAAAGCATGATTCATATCAATCAACACCAAATTCTTAGACACACTATGAACCATGACAATCCCCACGCTGTTTCATTCAATAAATGCCCAACATTCGATGATAATAAGCAAAAATATGAATGCATTACAAAGTTTGATGAATTGGCTAAGTTTATGAAAATTATCAAACCCACCAAAAATACCAAAAAAAAAACACCAAAAAACAAAAAAACCTTATAACTATTTTTGTACTGTAATTTTTGATAAAATGGTCTCAACGAGCTACTGAGTGAGGTTTAGTGTTACTAGAGTAGGTAAAATAAACCTTGGGGAAGTGCCCTCACCCATTATTTATAGGAGTGGGTGAGAAATAATTCTTTTAGGAGAGGCTTATAATGGACTAAAACTATCAAACCTAGCCTATAGTTGATTGTTGTGTTAAAATGCCCATCAACATGTACCTTCAAGGTATCTCTTAGGAGATACGTTACAGTTACATGTGAATGTATTACAAGGATATTCAAAGGACCTTGAAGGAATATCTAAGGAGATATCTCGAGGGGATTTTTTAATGGTCATAATTTAAATTGGATGTTTAATGTATCTCCAAGTAGTTACCTGAGTGGAATTTTCCTTGACTTTGAAGACATTATTTTAATGGATTTGTAATACCTTCAAGGGCACCTTCAAGGTATCTCCTATGACATACCTTAAAGTTACGCATGAATTTATTACATAGGTTTCAAACATTATTCAATAATGTTAAAAGGATTGACACCCTGTATTTTAATTCTCTAGAATCCTTAAAATATGACACTTGGCATCCCTTCATGTAAATGCACTTGTGGAAGATAAATTAAAGGGTGTCATCATACATTCTAAAGGATGTTGAAGGTATTTACTAGGAGATACCTTAAACATACATAGTTTAGTGGCCAATACACCCCACCTTGTAAAAGGGACAAATGTTTTTACAGAAAATACAAGGTTTATTCATTATTTGGGCTACGCATGTGTATCCCTAGAAGTTGAACAATTTTCTGAATTAAAACACACTTTAGTTACACCTTATCTCCCATTTACCATTGTTTTAAATAGAATAATTTATTGGGACAAAGATATTAATTGAAAATTTTGAAGTTTACCATGTATGATAGGGATTTGGGGTTTTTTTATTTGGGTTTTTTTATTTAGATTTACTTATTCAATATTATGGATATTTTTAATCTTCAACAACTTTCGATCTCTAATAATTTTTTTGTCTTCAACATCTTGGTATTCATGAAATTTTCCATCAATATATTTTATATCAAAAACCTTCCTTTAGATCTTTCTATTCGGCACCTTCCTCTAGAACAACTTTACTTATGAAACATTAGTCTTTTGAAGGTTTGGGTATTTAGAAACTTTCTCTTCGACAACTTTCATTTGAAAGGTTTTAGATGGGAATTTTATCCTTGAAAATACCTTCCTAAACAAAAATCTCCCTAAATAACACTTTATTTTTAGGATCTTTGGTAACTTTAATTTAGAGCCTTTTAGTTGGGAACTTTATCTTCGATGAATTTCCCTACCAAATATTCTTTAACAAATAACATTTTGGTCTAGGGGGTTTTTTGTTTAGAACCCTAGGCTCACCATATCACATCATTTGGATTGAACCAAAATGTCAACCTCCAAACTAAACCATATAATGATAATTCTCAAAATAATAAGTAACACCATGGCACCCTGAATGAATAAGCATCTTATGTGGCATACCCACTAATCCTAAGTGGTCCAGTTCAAATTGAATGAAGGTGATAATATCATGACATTGGTGATTAATGTCACATGAAATGGAATGAATGAAGAAAGCTATAACATCAATACCCTAACTAAGTTTACCTTATTTTATTTTCATTGAGCTTGAATACACATAGCCTTATGTGATTTCAAAAGCCTTACCTATGTCTAAAATAATCTAGAATTTACATAACAGATTTCCAGGCCAACATTTTAAAAATCTTAATTCACACTAGAATTTAGATCCATCAATGATGTCTTCATCTAGGGCATACAAGGGAACTACACCACCATAAATGCTCTGCATTAAGATTCCACATAATACCTAGACATGATTTCTTATGCCACATATTTGATGGTCTCCATGCCAATTCCTCATCTTTATTAGAGGTCATAGAGAACATCAACCCATTTTCATGTGAGGGAGACATCTCCATAGAAGAAAAACATGTTGTAGCTAAATTATTTCCATTAAAACACAAGGTAATTTGTTATGCATTTGCTAAGATAGAAGTCATGTCATGCATCGAATTACTTTAAGACTTATTATTTGAAGGGATAACTATAGGCAATGCCTATATATGTTATGTCAATAATAACAAAGTCATTGCATACATATCAAGTAACTCTTTCATGGGTTTTATATGCATGTCTATTAAAAATTATACATTTGATTTGCATAGTGTGGTTACTTAGAAGAATAATAATTCTATAGAATAAGTAGTAAGTAAATGTCTTCTTCCAGGGAAGACCTTTACATTGAAGGAAATATCCAAGAACCCCATGCTCATCACCTAGTTTCGAATGGGAATCCATATCATGGCATTGTTATAATGACTATTTGACCACCAAAACATTAATTTCATTTATCTATAATGGGTACCTCTATTTGACCTTCTCATCATTTCATATTGTACCTATGCATTGGGGGAGGTTATAAGTGCCTGATTGTAAGAACAAATACTATGCAAAGATAAGAGGCTCCAAGGTGGGAAATTTTACATGATGTCATATCTCTTGGATGAATTCATGGGGACTATCTATAGATATAATGGAGCTTTATGGAATCCTAACCCTGACTATATCAAGAATAGAATATGAAACTTCTACTCATGTATCCACATTTATGCATATGTGAGGAACATTGTTAGAATTATAGAGTACTTGTATCCTCAAGTTTGGATGGAGATTCATGTCTAGTCTCTATCCATGGTATCTAAGATCATCACCAATATGATTATCAATTTGGATGATTATTGGCTATACCCATATTATATAGTTGTCATGGTTATTGGAGATAAGGTAGACCCTCTTAGGCTCTATAAATTTGTCCTAGAGAAAGTTGTAGAGTAAGAGATTGATTTCTAATTATGAAATGGGATAGATGAGGACTTGGCCAAGATCAATAAGAGTAAATTACATAGCTCCCATCTCAAAATTAAGAGAATTTAATACACATACAAAAGACATTTCAAATAGGTTGGTAATGCAAGGAAGGTTTATGCCTTAACTACTCTACCCCATAGGGATTGGGACCATCATGGAAGAGTGCAAAAAAATATCCATATATAGGAATCCTATAAAAATATGAACCTCTTGATCATGATTTTTTTTTCCTCAACATAAAATATGATGAAGCCAAGGAAAGGGTATAAAATATTGGTTTGAGTGAAGACTTGCAATGGGTGATACAAGTAAACCCCTCCCTTATACTTGGTCAAGCCAAATTTAGGATCCCACCAATAGGGGGATCAACATCATTAGATTTATAGATTGGAAAATATTACCAATAGCCACAAGACCAAATCTAAGACCCCTATCATCTACCAACTATGATGACATCTCTACAACAAGAGAAAGATCAAGGTGAAGGAAAGACATCAACTGATTCTAAATAAGATAAAGAGAAAATGGTAGGGGAAGCATCACATATTTTAGTATAAGAGGAAGAAGAGGCCCATAAATTTGAAATGTATACTATTCAACTAAGGGAGGTAAAGAAATAACTATTTGAAGAGTTAATTTATATGAAGGTGAGTACTATGGTGATGGAAGAGGGAATCGTATCCTTGGATTCCTATGATGAGGAATAAACTACACCTACTATGATGGATTTAGTAGTCACAACATCTAGTATAAATCTTCCCTTTCCTACCCAACAAGTAAATACTCCTTAGGCTAAGAGGACAACACTATTTTACAAGATAGAATTTATCACTGAGAGGCCACATACTCCATCCATAGAGGTGAAAAGTAGATAAACACCACTTTCAATTAAAGGTGAGCCAAGCCATGACATGGATGAAGAACAAATATAAGCTAAAGTACTAATATTAAAATAATTAAAATAAAAATCACCCATTAATGATGACTAATTAGGTAAGGGTACTCTATATACTACTCTCATAGGCTTTTCTACTATTATGTCAATACCAGTTGTTTCTTCTTTGTGATTGCTAGTTATTTCTACTTTTACTCCTATGTTATCATTCCTTACTAGTCATATTTTAATTATGCTAACCGTTACTAATACCACCCCTTCTTCAGTATCTACCTCTACTTTGACAACCATCAGCCAACCCATCACCTAGGTATCATCTTTTTTTATTCAGCTGAGTTCACCACTCCCCTCATTAGGAGCAATGTAGACTACAACAATGGTGGCAACAAACAAAGCTCCTAAGAAGAATCTAATCTATATTTTGCATCCCATACCATAACTAGGTAATGTAGACTATTCTAAGATAATTTGGCCTTTAATGCCTAATTCAACCATTGATCTTAATGTTAAAAAGTACACACAAATAAAGGCATGACCATTGGATCCATCAAATATGAATCTTCTATACTGGGCCAAGGAGTTATGAGCATCAGCTTCTAAGAGTCCAAACTTGACAATCACTAAGCTAACCATTATGAGTTCACTATTTAACAAATCAACTAGAACAATGCAAAGGGTAAGGAACAAGAAGATATAAGATAACATTGGGAGAGGCCTAATTCTTGAAGAAAGATAAGAGATTTACTCTCTTTCAAAAACAAAAGATAGGCATATGGGTCAATCCCCCTACATTGAGGACATTAAGTCCTACATGAAGACTCACATTGAAGTAATATTAGATATTCATGAAGGAACAAAGAAGGTGAGAAAATAATTACAATAAGATTTGGATACTCTTAGGGAATAAAAATAGGTAATACATGTTCCCTTTGGGATAGAGCAAGATGTAAAAAGTGTGGCATTAATATTATATGATATTTTGGATACCATTCATTATTTGAGAGCACAATTAGCTCCACATGTAACTATAATAAAAAATTATTTAAAATTATTAAGTTAGATGAAAATAGATTGAATTTCTTAGTTTTGTATACTCTTATTAAGGCATTCATTTAAATTTGATTATCCTCTTAGAGGCAGATAATACATTGATTCTAGTAGTCATAAGGACTTAATAAGTCTAGGAATGTGTCAATACTATTGATGATCTAATTACTAATATCAATAAACATGAGAAGCACATAGTAAAAAAATTTGATGAGCTAAAATTGATAGGAGCACAAGATAACACTAAGAGGCTAGTAGCTTGACTTGTTTTTAACCAAATGATAAAACAAGATTTTGATAATTTCATTCAAAGTTTACAATAACCAACATTATATGATATTGAATTAAAGATGATTTTAGTGAAGAAGAAGGAAACTTAGTGGATTTCTTTTGGGTAGGCTTTCAAGCTACCAAGACTGAGGATGCAATGCTAGTAGAACAAGAAAATATAGTGAACATACCACCTATTATTGATACAATATTAATATCGATGAAACATGCCAAATGATATAAATATTATAAAGAGGCAAATAAGAAGAGAGATTAAACATAACCTACTATTTATACAACTCAAAATCCACCTAATGTGCTAGTTATAACACCACTAATAACTTTAGTCCATTTGGCTCAGCATGTGCTTGAAATTCACCTCTTAGTATAGATCTAGTCATAAATTTAGTTCAAGCTAGGATTTCATCTCTACAAAAAACTTCAGTTACCACATCTACTAAAACTACTAGTACAACTCTAGTCACCAGCTTAGGTCTAGTTATAACATCAGTTACAACAACAACCGTAATAAATGTCAAGCATGAATCAAGTTAGCCTTAGTCAAAGGATAATTTTTCATGTAATGATTATTTGTGGATAATTTAGTCTTCTTACATCTATGTTATAATTAAATAAAATGTTTTGCTAGCATGCACACATTACATGACTGATGTAATTTCTAAATTATAACATGCAATTTTGTATCAAACTAGAGCTTATGTTTCAGTTATTTTAATGTAATAAAAAAAAATCTATACTTGAAGGATGAGGTGACCCCTTCCTTTATTCCTTTAAATACATGTAAAACCATCTTTCAAGGGGCTGAGGTTTTAATCAATATACATAAATAAAATAATAAATTGATTATCAGGTAACTATGTTTGTTCTTTCTTCTTCCTTATAGGTATTATTGAAATTTTAGTTTCTTTGTCTATATCAATTCGATAATTAAGAAGTGTGATAATGCTATGACTGAATATGGTTTTTATAATTGATCAATAATTATCTTGGATGTGCTACATCTATTGACAGTTGATAAATTTAATTAGTATAAGCATTTAATATTACAATTTTAGATAAAATGGTCTCAATGATCCACTGAGTGAGGTTTGGTGTACCTAGAGTAGGTGAAATAAATCTTGGGGAAGTTCCCTCACCCATTATTTTTAGGAGTTTGTGGGAAATATTTATTTTAGGAGAGGCTTTTAATGGACTATAACTATCATACCTAGCCTACAATTGATTGTTGTGTCAAAATACCCATCAACATGTACTTTCAAGGTATCTCCTAGGAGATACCTTTAAAACATTCACAAGAGTGAATTTTTCTATCAAGCCTTAAAGTTACATGTGAAGGTACTAAAAGGGTATTTTAAGGCACTTTAAGAAATATCCCAAGAAATAACTTAAAGGGAATTGTCAATGGTAATAATTTAAAGGGGATGTTTAATGTATCTCCCAATATTACCTCACTAGATTTCTCCTTCACCTTGAAGGCACTCTTTGAATGGCTTTGTAATAAATTCAAGGGTAACTTCAAGGTATCTCCTAGGGGATACCTTCAAGTTACCCATGAAGGTATTATGTAGGTTTCAAACATTCTTTGATAAATTTAAAAGGCTTTACACCCTTTATTTTAATTCTCTCATATCATTGAAAGTATGATGCTTGGCATCCTTTTGTTAAAATGGGCTCATAGAAGATACCTCAAAATGTTTCATCAAAAATTCCAAGGGATGTTGAAGGTATCTCCTAAGAGATACCTTAAATGTGCACAATGTTATATCTAACACACCTTAACTTGTATGAGGGAACTCATTTTTTAAATGAAAATACATGTTTTATTCATCATCTAGTTGTGTCAATTGATGAATATTGATCTTAGTTGTGATAAAAATATTGAGGGTTGGTAAATTTCATTGGTTTAAGTAATTAGTAAAAATTGAGTTGATAATTTGAGGTGTGTATGAGTATTTCATGTGGATTATCTTTTAGATCTCATTATTTCATAAGCCCTTTTGTTTTATTTTTTCATTCCAAATATTCTCAAAGTTCTCTTTGTACAAAATCTATTCATGGTATTACTACCCAGTTCTAGCAAAAAAAATACAAAAAAATAATTAGACATGTCATTAATTAAACTTTATATTTTCATATTATTATTATTATAGTCGCGATGTTTATATTTACATATTTATTATATTTGGAATAACCAATCAATTCATGTTTTATTTTTATTTTTTTGATAGATAATGGGTTTATAAGACCTATGCCTAACTAAAAATAATAATATATCCAAAAAATTTAATAATCAAAAGATTTTTAGTTGCTTTAGATAACATAGGCCTAGTTACCAAAAACTTAAAATGTATTAGCATGGTGGAAAAAAAGGAAAAAAACATTCATAAATCCAGTCAATTTGTATGATTTTGATAAACATGAAAGTAGACACATGTATGGAACAATCACCAACCATAAATGAACACCATCTAGAATCTAAATCAATGACCACCACATTGGATCTAGGAACCATTGAGGCATATAGAGTGTCTAATTATTTGGACTTGTATTTGTCTACAGCCAAATTTTTATTTGAATTTATGGAAATTATTTCAATGTCTAGTGACCGTCCATGGAGGAGATGGGGAAATTCCATGATACACCAGCCTAGACAATAATTTTACATATTCAATCCTTGTGAAGGAATGATAAATAGAATACATGTGTTCTAGAGAAGGGAGAGGTGACAAAGCATTATTTAAAGGTGGTGGAGGAAATAATGAACCAGATAATCCATTTGATTCAACTTAAAAATAAGGGATTGAATGTAATCATGGAGGACATATAATCTCCTTTCCACGTCCTTGAATGCATTCATTGGCATGAAACCAGCTTGTCTTTCCCAGATAAAGCTAGAGATTCTCCCTGATCACCATCAAGGGATGTTATAGCTTCATTCAGACTAACCCTAAAGTTTGTATTAATGAATAATTAAACAAAGGATTTTACCTTCTCCTTGTTGAAGATAAGGAAAATTATGTTGGTATAAAATATAGAGGCAACCATTTAACTAACTTTGATCATGCTTGTAATGGAAAGGAATTATTCCCTGATTATAGAAAGAATATCATTGAAAACTTGATCAAAAGGAATCCAAAAGACATTGTGTAGATGATTAGGTGAGACTCTGCCAATGAAATCCATTTATGGTTTTTAGCATGAGCACTTAACTAGAGTATGAGATAAATATTCTTACACATCAGGCTCCATTTAGTATAACATATGACTATATCATAGAGTTCAAAGCTAGGTTATGAATTAAAAACTATGCCAAGAAGTAAATAAATAAATGTGAACCAACCATAGCCAAAATATGGTGGTGAAGAAGGCAACTAAAGAGAAAAAATGAAATATATTGAAAATATCAATGCCCAATATTGTCAGTGAAACATAATTATGATTATCATTGATAAAATCTATTAATTAGTTGACTACAATATTTTCCAAAGCATTAGCAATAGTCTTCATTCATTAATTTATGTTATTGTAACATGTGTGATGACATTTAAAACATATGTGACCACATATTTTTTATTGATGTGATTGATTTCAAAGTGATAAATTTAGTTAATACTCAAGTATTATTTCTTAATTCTTTGATAAAGGTTTTTCATTTCATGAATTGAATTTGAATAGAATATCCATGCCATTTGGACTAAAATATGATAGTGTCTGATAATTATCAAAAATGTTAGATCCTGGTGGAGATTCAATAAATGGTGTAAGCCTTCCTTATTTAAACTTTGGTTGGTGCATAAGACACATATAAAGAGAAAATAGAATTATCTTTCACCTTGAAGGTACTATTTGATTGGCTTTTTAATACCTTCAAGGTATCTCTTAGGAGATTCTTTCAAATTACCCAAAATGGTATTATGGAGGTTTCAAACATTATTTGATAAAGTTAAAAATCTTTTCACCCCATATTTTGATTATGCCATATACCTAAAATAATAACACTTGGCATCCCTTCATTTAAAAGGGTTCATAGTATATAACTCAAATGGAATTGTCAAAAATTCTAGGGGATGTAGAAGGTATATCCTAGGATATACCTTCAACATGCATAAGAGTGGAATTTTCCATCACTTTGAAGTCACTAATGGGTGATACCTTAAAGTGGCTTGTAATTAATTCAATTACCTTCAATTTGTCTCCTAGGAGATACATTTTAAACATGTGCTAATCAAAGACATGAAAATTTATTAGTTAATCATCAAGGTTTACTTTTAAAAGGATTTACACCTCATATTTTGGTACTCATAAATCCCTGAACATATGACACTTGACATACATTCATTAAAATAGGCATGTGGAATATTAAATAGTTCTTTGGTTTGTTTTCTAGTGCCTCATACTTATGTTATCTTTGGGCCTTTGAGATCTCAACACGTGGCATGACCTCATTAATTTAAAACCATGAAAGGCTTAAGTGTATTGAATGTTATGAAGCCATGGATTAATGATGAGTTGACACCTATCATCATTTAGATAAATTTACCTCAAATATGTAGTAATCATCATTGACATCTATTTCAAAGTTAATGACTAAAAATTTAGAGTTAGTAAAGGTCTACCATATAGAAGGTAATTAGAACCACTAAATTTGAGTGGCATTTACATAACAAAATGGGTATTTAAACCAAAAGTTTGTATCTCCATTAATGTCACATGAATACATTAAATTTTTAAGGATATGAATGATATATGAAAAATTAATTCCAAAGGTGAATTCATATAGTTAATTTTATCAAGTAAACATTTCATATGTGAGCTCTCGTACATTAAAAGTACCTAATTCATCACTTATGTTAATGAATTTGAACTAGTATTTTTGATAGAAATAGATGCATACATACATATCAACAATGATGTCACCTTAAAAATAATCAAATGTCCTTTATTTGTATGCTTTCATTGGCATGGATGAGTTCACTAATAAAGTGTTTGAGAAAAGTATTTTAGATTTCAAATTCCACCATTATTATGCACTTGGTATGAGGTAAAATCAATAATGTTGTACTTGGATTAGGATAAAATTTCACTAGCCCATAAGTAGTAAATTGATGACTCACTACCCATCAAGGCATAGGGTCTTCATCAGTCAGTTATGAAAGTAGAGGTAATATCATGCATAGAACTTATAAGAGGTTTGTTTTCCAATGGCACTTTTGATGGTTATTTTTTATATAATAAGAAAAATAAGAAAGTGGTTAGGTATATTTTGGGTAGGAATTTTGAGAGTTATATCAGGTTATATTCCCCTAAAATAACATAGAATCAAAAATCAACTAATGTTTGGCTTGAATAAAGCAATGTGGGGGGGGGGGGGGGAGAGAGAGGGGGGAAATTGAAAGAGTGGCTTATAAATGAATATAAATTGAATTTTAAATGTGGCCTTACATCTTATTGCATCCTTAAATTTATGACTAGGGTTAGGATAAAAATGTCTTTATTGAATAGACTATATGACTTTCTGAGTATTGCATATGTTCAGGTTCATTGGGTTTCATTATTGGATATTTTGTTAACCTATGATCAATTGGTTACACTAGGATAAATTATCTATTCCAAACTGAAGTCCCAAATTTTATCTCCAAAATAAAGGCCATAAGATGGTTATTTTTACATGATGTCATATTTAATGGATGTTTTTATGAGAACTATTTACAAAATTAATGGTCAGTTGTGGAAACCCTTAAAAGAATATTTAGTTAACAAAATTAGTGAAGATCATTTTCTTATGTCTGTTCATAAATATAGGTATGAAATTAAAAAACTCCACTAAATTTTACCCTCAGATATATCATGAAATCCATGGGAAAGCTATGCCCAAGTTTTCTGAGAACATTTTAAAGACACTCCAAAAATGGGGAGACTACCGACTCTATCCATATGTTTTTGTCATTTAGATTGAAGGGACAAGGACTTTTCCCTTATTTCTACCACACCATGTTATGGATAAGATTATTGAACAAGAAATATCTTTTTAGGTTTATAAAAATATTATTGGTGAACTAGGTTAGAGGCATTTGGGATATTATTTTAAGACTCCCATGAGCATCAAACAAATGTAGTATGGGGTTAGATCAGATTTCAACTAGGAAAACAAAATTAGGACCAATTAAAATCTAAAATTAGCACCATTCAAAGAATGGGATCAGAGGAAAAGGGTTAGAGGATACCTTCAATAGATTTAGGATAATAAGAATGTGCATGTTTGTTATGGGCATGTGGAGAATGACCATGATCCCATATTCTATAATGTGCCTGATGAATCAGCCATGTGGAAGAATATGAAGAATAAATTGAATTCCATGGTCTGGAATGATGCATTACATTATAATCCTTAGACCACTAAGTAGTAATCTAAAAGGGCATTGAATCATTAGTGGCCACCATCCTAGCTTCATGTCTCTTAGCCATAGGATCAACCTCTTCCTATATAAGAGCCTACAGATGAGCAACCAACTGAATATGGTGTCCAAAGAGAATATAATCCTTAAATAAGAAAGGATATTATGAGGAGTCTTATAATTATTGATATCCATTCCTCTATAACATCTCATGACACACAAATTTTGGTCACAACCACTAAAAGATATAGGTTGATAGCTTCTCCAAGAAAATAAAGGAAGAGTAGTTTTGGGATGACACTTTTTCCCCCTTAACAAATGTGACCTAGGTGAGTCTTTAAAATTTATTTCATGTTTTTTTCTCTTCCATTCTAGCTATTTTTAACTATCCCACATCTACTATGGCTATCCCTTCATCACTTACATCCATTGGTAAGGATACTTTTACTCATGGTATATATACCATTCACCTCCAAACACCATTCATCTCACCTCCATAATAATTATTATCATGCCTTCACCACCAACTCATAGTATACCTCCTTCCATTATTATTCCTTCATATATGTCACCTTATATTTCACCTTCCACTCCTTCAATTATCACCTATTGGAGAAAGACAAATTATTCTCCTAATATTATTGAGACCATCTCTCTGGAAGAAAAACCATCTATTACTCTATCTACTATTGAGGAGTATCCTAAAAGGGAAGATAACCATGATCCCATATTATAGATTATGCCTAATGAAACATCCATATGGAATAATATGAAGGATAAGTAAAATTATATGGTCTAGTCTTAGGAATTACATTATAATCCTCAAACCACTGAGAAAGAATCTAAGAGGGTATTGAATCATTAATGGCCACCATCCTAGCCTCATGTCTCTAGGCCATAGGATTAATCTCCTTCTCCTCTACAAGAGCATATAGAGAAGCAATAAAATAAATATGGTGTCCAAATAAAATATAATCCTCAACTAAGAAGGGATATTCTAAGGGGTCTTCCAAGTGCCTATATCCATTCCTTGATAACATCTCATGACACCGAAGTTTTGGGTAGAATAACTACAAAATATAGGTTGGCATTTTATTCAAACAAAAAAATGAAGAGTAGTTTTTTGATGACTCTTTTCCCCCCTTAATAAATGTGACCTAAGTGAGTATTCAAAATTTATTTCAAGTTTATTTCTCTTTCATTATAACTATTCTTAATTTTCCTATGTCTATTATGGATATCCCTTCATCACTTACATCGATTCATGAGGATACCTTTACTCATGGTACATTTAACATTCACCTCCGAACACATTTTATCCCATCCCAAAAGCAACTATTATCATGCCTTCACCACCATATCATATGATACCTCCTTCCACTATTGTTCCTTTAACTATGTCACCTTCCATTCCACCTTCTAATCCCCCCATCGTCACCTAATAAAGAAAGACAAAGTATTATCCCAATCTTACTAAGAACATATCTTTGGAGAAAAGACCATATATTACTCAATCTACTATTAAGGATTCTCTTAAGAGGGAAAAATTATAGGAAGTCAAGAAATAAAATGAAGGGAAACTCAAGTAGAGTTGCTTGTGGAAGAAGAAATAAAACTAGTATCATTAGTTAATTACCTAGATGATGAAGATGAATAAGATTATTTCAAAGAAAAAAAATAAATAGAGAAATAAAATATTTAAGAGACTCATTCAGATGATGATGAGGTAGATCTTGAGGAAGCCAAAGCCTTGAGTCTAGGAGAGCAACAAGTTCTCATAGAAAAACCAAGATAAATTATTGTTGAGGTAATCTCTTCTATTATTGCTTCATCTATAAATGTTGAAATCCCATTCATAATTATACCTTTTGTTATTTATCAAGGTTTTATATTTATTCCTCATAAATATTCATAAATTATTTCCCCTCGGTCAATTAAGATCCTAGAGAAGAGGGTCTATTATGAAGACCAAGTAACTGTGCCTATTTTTGATCCTCGAAACCCACTAATTTCAAAAATAAAGTTGTAAAAAATAGGAGTGCCCATTACACAAGCCTCACCATTATCCTCAACCATAATTATATGGAGATAACCCTTGTTTTGGCCAAGTATATATCTAAGGTCACTCCAAGAAGAGGTCCTTTTCTAGGTGAGAGAAATGTCCACCATTATTTTATATTTCCCACTCAAATTAATACTTCCATAGTTATTCTATTCATTACACCTCCTCTTATGAATCCTCCACCTTCTTCATCTCAATGCCTAACTCAAGGTTCTCATAGTTCTCCAATAGGTGAAAGAGATGTCAGAAACTAGGGATGAAAGACAAAATCTAGTTGTAACTAAATTTCCCATAGTCTCCACCAAGTTTTACAAGAAGAGTGGGACAATTCAGATGGTGAGGAAGAGGAAGGAAGTGCACCTTGGTACAATGGAGGAGATGGATTTTAAATAGAGAGAAAATATTTTTCCTCTTGAAAAGAAACTAAAGAATAACCCAAGGGACCCTAGAGAAAATATCGAGAACTTCAGTTATTATGTTGATTCCATAAGGGCAACATTAAAGGAAGTGCACCATAGTACTGAGGAGGCATTGAGAAAGTATAAACAAATGTAAATCGCTTAGGCCCCTCAAGAAATTATTTTTTATGTGCATAGTGTATCTAATAATTCATATGATATTTTGTATAGTATTTGGGCCTCTAGAGTAACTACCCAACCTAACTAGGTAAACATTACCAAGATGTGGCATTATATCAAAGAATTGGAAAAGAGTTTGAATTTATTTATTTTGATATCATAGAATAATTATTTCAACCATTTGAATTTAATGTCTAGTATGGATGCAGTGTGGTGATTGAATTATGTCATTATGAAAAGAGATGCCTCTCTTGGTTAGCTTAATCAGTTAAAGGCATTATTGTGACTTTTTATCAGATATGAGAGTGAGGCCTATGAAATATTAGTAGATATGAGGGTCACGTAAGTGATTACTCATATTGGTGAGTTGGTCAACATGCTTACTCTTGGGAGCCTCCTTAATGTATCAGTAGAAAAGAGGCAAATGAAATCATCTATAGAACCAATAAGGAGGTTCTACACCTAGTTAGTTTTGCTAGGAATAGAATAAGTTAGGCTAAAACCTCAATAGTTAGATTTAAGATCTTGGAGGAAGATCAAGGTAGGTTAATGGTTGAAGGAAATATAATTATTAAGCCTTCTTTACTTAATTTTGATATTGTAAACAAGGAATTTGAGGTAGGGAGTGCATTATTGGAGCATCTTAAAGAAAAAGATATAACTTCATCTTCAATTTTGGTTACTCAACCATCAAGAAATGTTACTACAATAGTTCAAGACTCTAAGTCATCTAGTTTTAAGATAATTTAAACTCTAATAGGTCCAATGTTTATTTCACCCATGGTTACTCTTACGAAAACTTTAGTTTCTTATTCAACTCCATCTAGTAGTGCCACATCAGCAACAAGATTTTAAATTATTATATATGTTCATTAATATTTAAGGTGTAACTTTAATTCCTAATTTATTTATATTACATATTCTATTTTTATAGAGTCTATGTTTAGACACTTCCATTATGCATGCATCTTTTGCATGATCTTGATCTTGTGGCTCTATTTTTAGACTTGTATTTTCATATGAAGCTTGAAGAGATGAGGCTTTATCATCCTAATATTATAAATACATGTAAACTCCCAATCCTAAAGAGTGGATATTTTATTTTCAAATTAATAGGAAATTTTAAATAGTTTTAATTGATTTTGTCTTTATGTGAAAATATTGATTCTTCTCCAATTATGTGGATTACTTGGGATGTTATATTATTCTATTAACTTAATGATTAGATTTTTGAATCAGTTGTCCATTTTAAATACAAAAATCCATTTTAAGTTATAGCTCATTTGATTATCTTTTGCATGTTAATCATAACCCTTATTTAATATGTGCAATAACTATTTAGCAATTGGTATACCTTTGACTTTACATGTCTATGTATATAGTATCTGATTAGTGATGTGCTATAGTAGATTTGACACATTGGATTTTTTGCATTCACATTGTGCACTTTAGCAATCAGATCTACGTAATTTTCATTTGTGCATCAAATTTTTTTCCTTCACCTTGAAGTTGCTAATGGGTGATAATTTAAAGGGCATTATAATACATTCAAGGGATTTCTTAGGAGATACATATTAAACATTCACAAGAGTGGATTAATATTTTGAGGTATCTCCTAGGAATCACCTTGAATTTACCCATTAAGATGTTTTAAGGCCTTTGAAGGCATCTCATATGCTACACACATGCATCTAAAAACCACCCCTAAGCACACTCAAGGATGCAAATGATTTCAGCCATAGTGCCTCTATAGTAGCAAGTACTACTTTTTAGGCCCAACCCAACCTTGCATATCTCTAATGACATTCTAATAAATTTTTAACATTTTTTTGACTACGAGAAAATTAAATAGTGCAAGGTAGTAGGGATAGTAAATTTTGCGATATCCAAAGTTGAAATACATGTGCATAGTATGATTTGAAATGCACATAGTCCTATATGACTTGCCTACTTTGATGTGTTCTCACCTAATTGAGTTTATCTTCATGTGTGTAGCACTACAGTTGTAGAGGGTAGAGTTTAAACTATGATAAAAAATAATAGGCCTAGGGAAATACATCCATGATATGATAATACAACAGGTAATATAAATCTAAATAATCCTTCATCTATCATAACTACAACCCCACAAACTCCTTTTTTTACCCTATGGCCTAATTTTCCATTCACTTTATTTATAACCCTATTGACAACACATATGTTCATGTATGCATGCATACTCTTATCCTTTAGAGATATAAAATTAGGAATAGGGAACTAGGACCCCTTATTTAATAATAAAAATATATAATATATACGCACACTCTTTTGACACCAAGAAATCATGGGCCCTATCTATGGTGATGTTTTTCTTACACATGTAAAAATCACAATGAGGAAATCCATTTTAGTCTAACAATAGGATTCTTCCATATTGATCTACTTGTGCATACTTTCCATCTCATCTTAGGGACACCCATTCATGATATGATCATGCAGTAGGAAATCCAAATCCAAATAATCCTTCATCAATGTTAGCTACAACCCCATAAACTCTTTTTTATTCTCCTCTTTCCTAATTTTTCATTCACTTACTTTATACCCCTATGGGCAACACATATATTCATGTACACATGTATACTCTTAGCCTTCAGAGATATCAACTTAGGAATAGGGAACTAGGACCCCTTATTTAATAATAACAATATATAATACATACACACACTCTTTCAACACCAACCAAGCATAGGACCTATCTATGGTTATGATTTTCTTACACATGTACAAACCACACTGAGGAAATCCATTTTAGTTTAATAATAGGATTCTTCTATATTGATCTACCTACGTATACTTCCCATCCTATCTTTGGGAAACCCATTCATGATATGATAACGCAGCAAGAAATCCAAATCCAAATAATCCTTCATCAATGTTATCTACAACCCCATAAACTCTTTTATATTCCCCTCTATCCTAATTTTACATTCACTTACTTTCTATGCCTATTGACAAAACATATATTCATACACACATGCATACTCTTGGATTTTTCTGATAGTATCTTAGGAATAGGGTCTTGGGACTCCTTATTTAATAAGACACACACACACACACACACACACACACACACACACACACACACACACACTTCTGAAACTAATAAATCCTATCTATGATGATGATTTTCTTACACATTTACAAATGAGGCTAAGGGAATTCATTTTCGTATGGTGATACAATTAATTTGTGTTGATTTATCTTCCCATACTTCCCATAAAATATAATTCTCCCACCCCTCTTAGCACCCATATAATAAATCAACACCACACCCAATACCTTCACAACCCACATAATCAATTATTCTATAGATCAAGTGTGCATCTATCATTTTATGTTGCCCGATATATTCTCTATATATATGTTGTGATAAATATGAAACAAAAATCCATTGATATTAGGTTTTGGTGAGGATATTTAAGTTAATTCAATAATGGAGGTCTTTAATTTCAATTATTATCAAGATAATTTTAATAGATAGTCACCTCTTGAATGGGGGTTCCATCCTAGCGATGAATATTTCATCACACACTATCTTATGAGAAAGGTTTTAGAAAACACCTTCATAGGATAAACCATTTCTAAAGTTTATCTAAACAAGTGTGAGCCTTTGGACCTATATGGTATGTTTAATTTCCTTCTTATATGTTACTATTTGTATATACTAACACATCATTTCATACCATTATATAGATTCTATATACTATGTGTATATTCCCATACACCCTATTTCCTTTTATATTTGATCTATTTGGAATTGTGTGGTCCAATTAAAACCACCTACCTATCCAATAATGTATCATTTATAACATTCATAAATGATTTTATCCAAAATATGTGGGTATATTTTTTGAATAATAATTTAGCTATATTTGAGACCTTCAAGCAATTCAAGACCATGGTGCAGAAATAAAGTGGCCACTAAATCAAGATTTTTGGGATGGATAGAGGGGAATGTATATATCTAATGAGTTCATGAATTTTTTGGAATACATATATTGAGTAAAATAGGGTAGCTATAGAATTTAATAGTCTAGCTATGGAATTTTATAAGGTAGATATGAACTTTGGCAATCCATCTATGGATTTCAATAGTCTATCTACAGACTTCATCAAGGTGGACATTAACTTCAAAATTTGAACTAAAATCTCCAACAAGGTAGCTACATACTTGAGTAGTCAATATACAAAGTTTATCAAAGTATATAAGGACTTTGATATTCCATTTATGGACTTCAATTGTCCATCTACAAACTTTGATAGTCTAGCTCTAGACAAGCACATAATGAATCCAAAAGGATGTAGACAGATGAAGATGAGTTACAATGATGTTTTGAATGTTTATTAAAGTCATGAAAACCATGGTAGGAAGTTAAATAATAAGGGGAATTATTAAAATAAATTATTCTTTCCCTCACCTATCCTTGTCTCATCTCCAAAGCTCCCACTCAACAGCCATTTTTATTTACAATAGTTTGAATTTGGATTATTTGGATTTTTTTATACTTGTAAGGAAAAAAAGTGATAGATGAAAGGAATGTTAATAAAATACAAAGTAATGAGATAAAAATTAGTAGCTATTTAAGTTTATGCATCAAATTTGTTTGTATTAAAGTTTTAATAGAAAATTAATATATGCATTTTGAGTGGTTTTTATTATGATACTCTACCCTCCCCTATTATATTCTTCTTGCATGATCATTTTTTGCATTTCCAAAAATTGTGTAAGATTTAGGTTTAGTCTAAATTTTAGTTTTTAAATACCCTTATCCATCTAGCCGTACACATTTTATTTTTTTACCAACATTGGGTGATAACTTGAATGTCCTTGTAATATCTTCAAGGCATCTCCTAGGTGATACCTTTAAAATATTCATCAAAGTGGATTTATCCTTCAAGATATCTCCTAGGAGATACATCCATCTTAACCACTAAGGTATTACAAGGCCCATGAAATCATCTCATATGAGTGGAGTTTTAATTCACCTTGAAATCACTATTAGGTGATAACTTGAAAGGCCTTGTAATATATTCAACATATCTCCCAGGAGATACCTTTAAAATATGCATCAAAGTTGATTTATCATTCAAGGTATATCCTAGGAGATACCTTCAGCTTACCCATTAAGGAATTAGAAGTCCTATGAAGGCATCTTGTATGAGTGTAATTTTCCTTCACCTTGAAAGCATTGTTGGGTGATAACTAGAAAGGCCTTGTAATATCTTCAAGGTATCTCCTAGGAGATATATTTCAAACATGCATCATAGTGGATTTATATATTAAGGTATCTTCTACAAGATACCTTAAATTTACCCACTAAGTTATTACAAGGACTTGGAAGGCATCTCATAATAGCTACCTAAAAGGGTGTTATCATACATTCAAGGGGATGTTGATGGTATCTCCTTGGAGATACCTTCAACATGCACATGATAATAATTTTATTTCACCTTGAATGTACTATTGGGTGATAACTTAAAAGTATTTTTAATGCCTTCAAGTTATCTCCTATGAGATACCTTCACTGGAATTATACATTTGGACTACGTGCTTTATTGAGTGGACTAACCATAACGATGATGAATTTGAGTGTTTGTGACTTGAGCATGTAGTTGAATGGTATAAATAAGTTTTAGTCAAATGTTGAGAGAGCTCAAGGCATAAACCTTATATAAAATCCTTCTAATTATGGTTATGATAACTCTATAACCTTTCATTACCACCTTATTCTATTTTTTTGATATAAATTAGGTAGGATTACATACTTTCTTATAATTTGAAGATCAACCCTAAGATTTTTATATTTTTATAGAGTATCACCATATTAATTATTTACATCCTTAAATAATTACAAAATACTTTAACTATAATACCACATTAGACTTAGGTCCTTCCACTATCACTATTAAATAAAAATTTAGACATTGAAATTTTGTGTACAAGGTGGGGTGGCAAACCCCATGCAATTATAAAATAATAGCCATTATTTGATTTTTAATGTGGTAGTTAGTCTAGTTTCTTAGATTTTTTTTTAAGATAAATAATTTTTGATATTATGATATCTCTATAAATGTTTGTTATATTAATATAATATAACTACTAATATGGTTTTTGTGAGTTTTCTAGTCATATGCCTTATGGATTTATGACCTTGAGACATGCTTATATTTTTCATATGCCTTATTTAGAAGGGGTAGCCTCAACCTTGATATCAATCCTAAAAAATATATGTAAGGTCTAGCATCAAAAGGCATTTCTTATTTTAAATGGATGAATGTGACTAGTTGAGCACTATCAACTGATCTAATTACTATTTCAATCAATAGGTTTGATCAAAAGACTTTGTGCACTCAACCTCATTAAGATATGATGGAAAATATTTATTAAATTAACATAATGTGATGATAAATTTATACAACCTAGTAAACATGGTGAGTATGCCTTCAAATCAACTAGTTAGTTGGATTATGGACATGCCCAAAAGAAAACATTAGATAACTCTGACCTTAATAATAATAAATCTAAAAACATTATGAATATAGTTTAATATATAATACTTTCCCAACCTACAAATTTTGTTTAGAAATAAATCAATTCTTTACATTGAAGTCTTAAATCAAATAGATACATAAATTTTGAAATTATATTTATTAAAGTAATCCTTGGTTATTATATGGATGAAATAATAGATGATTCATTAAGCTGGGCAAGATTATTGTATTGGTATAAGTTAGGTATTTATAAAAAAAAGGTATTTTTATGTTTTATTAGTTTATAATTATATCCTCAATTAGGATTTGTTGTCTAAAATTTGTTTTATGGGCCCTTTCTATTATAGTAATTACAAATCTGATGAAGAAACTGCCAATCACCTACTTTATTCTTTCCCTTTTGATACTTGGTGTTGGGAGTGGATGTGTTATAAGTTTGAATGGTATTGGGATTCACCTTCATCATTATTCAATGCATTTTAATCTTTTCCAATTACAAAATGTAAAAAATTGCTTTTCAAACATTGGAGAGATAGTCCAGCTATTTCTATGTGGATAATTTGGAAGGAGACAAATCATAATAATTTTTTAAAGAAAGTTGAGATCTCTTGATTAAATTTTATAAGATCCATAGGTTGTTATCTCAAATTTCCTTTCTTATTATATTAGACATATAAATGTTGGTCTTTCATCATGAGCAAAGATAATGTGTACCAAATGGAGGCTCATTATTTATCCAACCATTAATGGGTCAATAGTAAATTTGGGGATAAAAACAAGAAAGGATAAATATTATTGTCTCCTCCTCCCAAGTGGTTTAAAATTAATATTTATGGAGCCCCGAGAGGTGATTTGGGTGCTTCTAGGGCATGTTATATAATAAGTGATTGTAGTGAATCTCTCATCAGAGATATCTATAAGAAACTACCAAATCAAATGGAAAATTAAATTGAAGCACATGCTCTTGTAATAAGTCTTGAGTTGGTGATTTAGCTACAAATTGAGAAGCTTAAAATTGAAAGAGATTCTAAAATATTTATTTCTACACTAAAAAAGAATTCAGTAACAACTTAGAAATAGGTGAACATTTTGGTTAAAACCTAGGATATTTTGGATGGCCATTTATTTTAGGATTTAAAACATTAGTTTAGGTAAGTAAGAAGTGGCTGGAGGATGTCAATATCTTAGATAATCTAGTGGTTTAAGGGAAGGGCACAACGCCTCCTTAGCTAGTTAGGGTTCCCTGACAGATGGTTAACTTGGTTATGTAGGAGAGGCTAGATAGAAATCAAGCCATAGTTTTTATTGGTGGCATAAAACTCAGGCTCTAAAGGGATGTGTATAGGGGTCTATGGTGTGTTAAAATATTATATCCTTTCCCCTATTTTCACAAACCCTATTCTATTCACTTTCACAACATTAACCACCAAATAAATTAAATTCAACAGTTTAAATTTGAAAATTTGAGAATAATTTCTATTTGGGGGTAAATTTGGTGGTAGGTGAAATTATCAACAAAAAGAAAAAAAAGATAAAGAGAAAAATAAAATGTAAGAGAATACAATAAATATATATCAAAAACATATAGAACTTATTATAGTATCATCAAAAGGTAGAAATGACAAAAAATAAGACAACCACTAGTAGTTTTTGACACATCATTAGTAGTCAGAGGTAGTGTAGATTAGCCGTGAGAACATAGAAAAATGGAGAAGATAAACACAATAACATACTATGAAAATAAAATATGAATTAAATGGGAAATAATAGAAAGAGAAGGAAGAATAGAAGTTGACAATAGTCAGACTATTCAACAAAAGATAAGGAAGAAGGATAAAATAGATAAAAATTATTTTTTGAAAGAATTTTATTAAAAATTGTAGCTATAGTTTTTTGTTGACATAACCAACTAATGTAATCATATTTTATAATAATTTAATATAAATGGATTTTTTATTTTAGACTATATGTGTGGTCTTTTGTTCTTCTTTATTTAGCTTGTTGTAAGCACATATTTCTATGTTGTTAAATAATTCCCACCTAAGCCTACATATTCTCTCTATTTTTCCAAGAACTAGTATTATAACCCCCATTTTATAATCCAATTTAAACATGGTATCACTTAACATCCTCCTAAATTTGATGTAAATAACTATGACATGTGGAGCATCAAGATGAAGACCATAGTTAACTCGTAAGATTTATAAGAGTTGGTTGAAGGTGGATATAATGAGGTTGTAGACCTAAAAAAATTAACGTATTAACCCAAACACAAAGAATTTTTTTGAATCAATATAGGACAAAGTATGCTAAGGCACTGAGTTACATAAAAATGGCATTAACTGATTCAATATTTCCTAAGATAGCAATAACTATCCATTTCAAACAAGCATGGGACATTTTTCAAAATGCCTATCAAGGGAGTGAGAAGGTGAAGATTGTCAAGTTATATCTCTTAAGAAGGGACTTTGAGACAATATAAATGAAGTATAATGAGTCTATTATTGAATTCTTCATAAGGGCAATGAATAATTGCAATCAAATGAAGACATGTGGTGATACCATTGAAGATCATAAGATCATAGGGAAGGTGTTTAGGATCATTCTAATCAAATTTAACCCTATAGTGGTTTCAATTGAAGATTCAAAAAAATTGAGGAAAATGATAATAGATGAGATAATGGGTTCCTTACAAACCCATGAACAAAGGATGAATAGGTCATCCACCTTCTTCCATGAGAAAGTATGTAAGATCAATGTGAATGTCAGAGGAAGGGGGAGAGGATTAAACAATAGAATAAGAGGAAGAAATTAAAACAATCAAGATGGTGAAAGGCATATACATTAAGAGTCACATAGAAGAGGAATAAAAATAAGTAGTGACACTTCTAAAGGTAGATGTACACAAATGTATGATAAATCCAATGATCAATGTTATTATGACAAGAAGTATGAACCCTATACTAGTGTGTTTATAAATACTGAATATGTCATGAATAAGAATAATTCAAATTATGTATAAAAAATTTGGAAACTTGTTCATAATATGAAACATTATCAAGAAATGTGGTAAAAAGACATGGTACTTAAATATTGTTTATAGTAACCACATGAGTGGGAACAAAGATATGTCCAACCACATTGATAAGTCAATCAAATTACAGGTAAATATGGGAAATAATGATAAGGCTATTTTCATGGGAAAAGGAAACATATCTATCTGTACCAAACAAGGTGACAAAAAGAAAATTTAAGATGTTTACTATGTGCCCAGGTTGAAGCACACCTTATTATCATTGGGAAGCTTGTCTAAAAGGGGTCCAAGGTTATATTTGAGAATAGAGAATACATCATCTTTAATATGAGTGAATGGAATAAGTAGATTTTAGTAATCAAGATGACAAGTAATTGTATGTTTTAGTAGTTGAAATAGATTCATCAGATCATTCTAAGAAGGTTAGATATAAGTGGGAGTGTTAAAATATTATATCCATATTCCTATTTTCACCTACCCTTTGCTATGGAATTCCATAATAATGACCACCAAATAAATTAAATGCAACATTTAAAATTTGAAGTGTTGATAATAGTTTCTATTTCAAGTAAAATTTGGTGGTAGGTGAACTGTCAACAAAATGACAAAAAGATAAAGAGATAAATAGAATATAAGAGAGTAGAAGAAATAGAGATCATCAACATATAGAACTTAGCGTAGTAGTAACAAAAGGTATACATAGTAGAAAATAGGGCATCAATTAGTAGTTTTTGATGTAGCAATAATAGTCAGAGGTAGAGTAGAGAATCATGAAGAATAAAGTAGTAGGGAGAATATAAACACAACAAAAGACTATGAAAGTAAAATAATAATCAAAGGGGGTAGAATAGAAAGAGTATGAAGAATAGAAT
Source organism: Torreya grandis (assembly GCA_037957365.1). Taxonomy (NCBI): domain Eukaryota; kingdom Viridiplantae; phylum Streptophyta; class Pinopsida; order Cupressales; family Taxaceae; genus Torreya; species Torreya grandis. The sequence goes on from JARHVA010004004.1 coordinate 1,323,941, forward strand.
CTGACAATAGTAAATCCATTCAACAAAATATAAGGAAGAAGGATAAAATAGATAATAATAATTTTTTTAGGAAGTCTGTTAAAAACTATATCTGTAGTTTTGTGTTGACATAAATAGCTGATGTAATCAAATTTTAGAATCATTTATGATATATGAATTTTGTGTTTTAGGCTATCTCTGCCCTCCTCTATTATTCTCTATTTTATCTTCTTATAACTAAAAATTTCTATGTTGTGGGTTGTTTCCCACATGGGCCTACACATTCTCTCTATTTTCTTCTAACATGGTGAGGACTCTTCAAAGGGTGGTGTCTCCCTTGTTACAGTGGTGATAGATGATGATAAAGAAGAAAATATTTGAATCTTGTGGGTTTTTGGGTTCTATTAATTAGTGATTTCCATTTTGGTTTATCTATTTTCTTTGGTAGTATAACTCATGGCCTTGTTGGCCATTTTGGTATCTAAATTTTTGTTAGTAATCTATTTTGTGGCTTGCTAGCTTTTTAACTTTGCTTTAGTTATGGTTGGGATGTCAGAGAAGTATTTTATAAATCTCAAATTTGATAGTTTATTTTGTATACTTTCTAAATATATTCTCTAGGAAAGAGACCCGTTGAACCTTGATAATTATCTCAAAAAAGTAGGACTTCAATTACAAGTATTTGTTAGTGAGGATACTCAAATAGTATTTTGACATCTGACAGGAAGCTAAACTATATTAATTATCCTAAAGTATTAATTTCCATGAACATGTAAATGATGTCATGTGAATCTCACAAAATCCAATTTAATCTCACTCATTAAACATATATATTTAATTATGAATCGACACTATAATTACTTTGTTTAAATTATGTGGTGTTTAATCTCATCATATTCCAAGAAGAACAAGAATTTAGAAATAAATGGGTCCTTATGAGGTTCTAAGCTGGTCCTTTTGATTGGTCTAGGTGATTATCTGTAATTTTTCAGATCTAAAACTATTCAATATATTTTTTACTAATATTATTTGTTTAAAATAATTAAAAAATGTCATCTTTACCCTAACATTCACCATTTGG
>JARHVA010004004.1:1327500-1455000 GCA_037957365.1 Torreya grandis
GTTTGCAGCCATAATTACTTTATATGAACTATATTATATGTTAATAAAGTTTATGAATAACATTATATATTATATATTTTAGTATAATTACTTTAAATTTATAATATATAATATATAATATTATATTATTATATTATATTATTTAATATATATTCCCAACACCTATTATAGATGTTGATATGAATAATCCTCTTCCACGAGGATATGATGAGAATGCATATTTTGATTTGCAACATGTCCATAGGCATTCCACTAATAGATGAAAAATTATAGAAGTTCATTTAATATAGAAATAGAAGTTGGAACTTTGGAACTGATGGTAATAATTTAGAAATAATAGGCTCTTTCATAATAAGTGGTTTTTTATCTACATGTTTTGGAGATATAACATTATTAAATAGTATATTTTAAGGAAAAATAAGAGTTATTGGTAGTATAATTGAGAATGCATCATCACTAGGCATAGTAGGCATACATGGAATATATGGTATCTTTAAAACATATATGTACACTTCAAATTTATAAAACCTAAATTCCTCTTTGTCACTTCTAATTCTTTTAGTTCCATTATAGCAACATTAATTTATACATTATAATCACCAAGACAAGCTAATCAACTCTGTATCTAGTGAATACATAATCCCCCTCATACAAACCAAGGTAGTTATAGTTTTGATGTAGATATAATGTGCTAGGAGGCTATAATATCTTTACATGTAGAACACAAACCATCATGGACTAAAACATTTCATGGTGATTTAGATCCATGATAGTTTTGCACCCACAATTAATTAATATGAACTATATTATATGTTAATATAGTTTATGAATTAATATTATATATTATATATTTTAGTATAATTAATTTATAATTTATAATATATAATATTGTATTACATTATTTAATATGTATTACACATGCCTATTATATAGGTTAATATGAGTAAACCTCTTCTGTGGGGATATGATGAGAAATCATATTGTGATTTAAAACATGGCCATAGGCATTCCACTAACATATTAAAAATTATAGAAGTTCATTTAATATAAAAAATATATTTAGAACTTTGGAATCGATGGTAATGATTAGAAATAATAGGTTCTTTAATAATAAGTATATTTTCATATATATGTATTGGAGATGTAACATTAATAATATCTTAATATAACCCCTTCCATGGGTATATGATACATTTTCTTTACATAACCCCTCTTAGCAATGTACACATACATACATACATGATACATATATCTATACAACACACATATATGTGTGTCTATATGTGTATCATATATCATGTATGTATGTGTGTCTATATATATATATATATATATATATATATATATATATATATATATATATATATATATATATATATATATATATATATATATAAAGTTATATAAATATTTTATAATATATTTCAAAAAAAAATTATATATTAAACATGAATTATATATTAAATATGTTAATCACCAAGACAAACCTTGATCAACCACAATTGAGCTCGTTCTCTAATGAGTATAGAAGCCCCTTGATAAAACCAAAGGATTTGCAATTTTGATGTAGAGATATTGTGCTAGTAGGATTTATTAATATCTTTACATGAAGAATGCAAGCCATAATAGACTAAAGCATTGCATGGTGATTCAAATCTTGATAAGTGTATGCCCACAATTACTTTATATGAAATATATTACATGTTAATATAGGTTATGGATCAATATTATATATTATATATTTTACTATAATTACTTTAAATTTATAATATGTTATATATAACATTATAATATTATATTACATTATTTACTATATATTACCCACACGTATTAACGAGGTTTGTATGAGTAATCCTCTTTGACTAGGCTATGATGATAATACATATTATGATTTACAATATGGACATAGACATTCCACTAATAGATACAAAATTATAGAAGTTTATTTAATATAGAAATAGAAGTTGGAACTTTGGAACCAATGGTAATAATTTATAAATAATAGGCTCTTCCGTAAAAGCAGAGTTTCATCCACATGTTTTGTAGATGTAACATTTTTAAATAGTATCTTTTAAGGAGAAACAAGAGTTGGTAGTGGCATACTTGAGAATTCCTCATCACTAGGCATAATAGGCATACATGGAATAAATAGCATCTTTGCAACAAATATTTCCACTTCAAATTTATATCCAATTACTAAACCCAAAATTCCTCTTTATTACTTCTAATTTTTTTCTCATTGTTATAACAAAATCAATTTATCCATTCCAATCACCAAGACAAACCCTGATCAGCTCTAGTTGAGTTCCTTATCTAGTTACTACATAATCTCTCTTATTAAAACCAAAAGAGTTACAGTTTTGATGTAAATATAATGTGCTAAGAGACTATAATATATTTATATGTCTAATGCAAGCCACTATAGGCTAAAGCATTACATGTTTATTCATATCTTGATAAGTTCATGCCCATAATTACTTTATATGAACTATATTATATGTTAATATAGTTTATGAATCAATATTATATATTATATATTTTTATTGTATTTATTTTACCTAATAGGTTTGGGCCAATAATTAATTTAGATGAACTTATTTTGACACTGTTATGGGTTTAGAGTATCTAGGTTTAATTATTGATTTATAATCTGTCTCTTAACATAACCCCTCTTACCAATACATACATACATACATGATACACACATACATAAAGAAATACGAATGTGTGTATATATAATATTAGTTATTATATAAATATTGTATAATATACATCATAATATTTTTATACATTAAACATTAATTATATAATATATATGTTAAATTATATAGTTTATAGATCAATATTATATATTATATATTTCAGTGTAATATATTTAAATTTTAATAATGTTATATAATATTATAATACATTATTTAATATATATATATTTATTATATATTTTAAATAAATATTATATATTTTAATATAATATATAAATATCAATCAATATTAAATATATCAATTGCATTTTAATTCAACTTGACTACTCTTGAGGTGCACTTGTGTTCAATTGAAATAGGTGGGAGTCCCCAAAAATTTTCAAAATTCAAATTTACTTTGAAAAATGGGGTTCATATAATTTTAACACATTTTTAATATAAACAAAATCTGTTGAACATGTCTAAGTAGATACATATTTCGATTTTGTTTTTAACATACGTTGTAGAGCATAGTCAAGTTAGAACAATATAGGTTACATAGTGGTTGAAGCATTGACCATATTTGTTATTATCATTTCCACAAATATTTATTTTCAAATATTCAATCTTAAAATTATTTAATATATATTTTTTACTCTATATAAAATGTGTGATTTATTTGTGTTGACTTGGCCCTTTTATTCATTATTTAGCATTTTATGTTATGGAATCACTGAGATTCAGATAGTCTACCTAGATCATTGTTATGAAATGGCTAAGATAATGAAACAATTGAGATTAATGTTTTTTAACGCTTACTACTATTGATTATTATTTATTTCCTTGTGTGTGTAAAACCAATAGGGACCCAAATGGTGAATGTCAGGGTAAAACTGACATTTTTTACTTTAACTATAATCAAATAATCTTAGTAACCAATATCTTTAATTGTTTTAGATATAAACAATTATATATAATCACCTAGACCAATCAAAAAGACCAACTTATAACCTCACAAGGACACATTGATGTCTAAATGTGAGATCAAAAATACACATAAAATAAAAACACACTAAAATGCTACAACACTCAAAAAATAGAAATATACTTCTCCTTAATTACAATTTAATTGCTTGATTGCTTTATGATATAAGATATCTATTACAATATTAATTACACTTCAATTGCTTAATTCTACTAAAAAAAACATCATGCCTTACAAACATTTAATGTGGGTAGAATAAATTAAAAATTCCAACGCTCCCACTTAATTTATTCCATTAGCTAGCATAATATCTATTACTTTTAAATTCTACCTCAAATACTCAAAGATATCCTTCACTAATGCCTTTGTGAATATATCTACTAATTGATACTCATATCTAAATAATGCTAAATTTATTTCACCATATTCAAAAAAATCACATATGAATTCATAGTGAATATGCATATGCTTTCTTCATTCATGAAACACTACATTCTTCATCAATGCAATCCTAGCCAAGACTGGGTGAGTCTATAGCTATTGGTTGAGTCTGTAGCTAGGTCTAGAATGGACTGGCTAAGTTTGTAGCTTGCTAGATATTTCAAGATAGTTCATGTGGGTTGCTTCATGACAAGTGGAATATCATCCAATAGGTATTTATTCTCTATGTATTGATGTATTATCTGTATTTGCACAAAATTGGGAAACTAAACATGGAGTGTGTTAGAATAAAGTTATGAAATTAGTAATTTAGACTTTAGTTAAACTAAGCAAGATAGAGCATCTATTTACTAATTTAAGATTAAATATAAGCCTACGATCCTCTTAATGTTCATCCCAAAGGAGAGGTAATTGAGGAAAGATTAAGGAAACTGATGTTAAAAATGAGTTATATTTTGGACTCATTATTTCCCCCACACTTTACCTTTTGCAAGTCCCTTTGAAAACTCATCCTTTTGTCCCCTCATAACTATGATTTATGGCTTCTAAGTATTGGTTGAGGTCATACACATTGAAATAATTATCCAAATGGTTATCTTGTGCACTGATGAAATCACTATAGGTTTTCACCATCTGTCTCCAAATCTGAAATTGATCATCTACTTGAGGATCCCATTGTTTCCATGATAGAAAAGGAATAAGGAGTGGTGGTTTAAATCTCATACCTATCGATATTTATTCTCCTAATGAGTTGAGGACATCGATAATAATGTTCATTATTGTTTGTGATTTTTGAAGGCTTCATCTTAGATTACTTTGGGACATGACCTCACATGTTTTTAGTGGGATTGTCATTGTATCCTAATGTCTTGTAGTGTCTGTAAATAATACATCAAAAATTTGTCTAGTAAATAAATCAAAATAAATAATTAAATTATACAAACTTTGTAGATAATTATCCTTGATATTTTGATGAAGCATATATGTATCTTTGAATTTAACCAATAGCATTTTGGTAGTAACAAAAGTAGGTTTGATGCACAATCATGTGGTCTTAAATTTATCTGCATATTCATCATGCCTATCTTTCCATGTCAGTTGATTCTTGTAGGTGGAGAGAAAGGATCTCAAATGGACTTCTCCCACATACAAATTGATCATGTTTTTATTTTAGTCCCCTAATATTATGTTATATAAATAAAATTCATTCTTATTAATCTAGAGTGGAATCCTAAAAGATGTGAAAAACATAAGGGGTCCTCAATATTTTTGGGAAAATCACATGATATTTTGAGCAATTTACACCTATAGAATTGCTTATATAGATATAAATTGTAGGAAGGGGAAGGATCTCTACATGCCAAAAGATGTTTTCCTATTTGATAGGTAACCTAGATATTAACTTCAACTTTTTTGGTTTTATTATGTTCCTTATCTAATTCCTCCGTTAGTGTCTAATTTTATTTTTCTAAAGTCTTATTTTATTTCTTGAGTTCCTTGAATTCCAAACAAAATTGATTCTATTTATCTAAATAATCAAAATGAGAGATGATGGTTTGGAAAGCCTAATCAACTAAAGGTTTAGAGGAGGATGAAGCTTACTCAGAAAGTTGATGATGGAGGATAAAATTTTGTTGTTGAGAGTTTAGAATTTTATTATGATACAAAATTATTTCTTATTCAAACATAGTGATTTATATTTAAGATTCTACTATCTCCTCATCAAATTGTGTGACTTTTTATTTAAGAATAGTGTTTTTATTTATATGTTTTAGAGCCCTATCCTTAAAACTATCTAAAACTTGAGTTAAGTAATAATTAAGAAGATCATTACATTAAATTAGGCCAAGAGGTCAAAAATATCTATAGTTTTCTATCTTATGATGACCTCAGCTTCAGATAGTGCAAGAGTAAGATGTAATTCTAGTTCTTCTATATAACTAGAAGGTTGTTCTTCTTTAGAGACCATACGAACCTTTCATTTATCTAATATAGGTATGGTGTCACTAGTTGGAGAGGAGGGAGAGGTTGATGATTCCTACTCTTTAATCTCTTATATTTTCATTTTTTCTTCCTTAATGCCTTTTTTAATAGGAAATTACTTTACTAGTTCAGGGATTGCTTTTGTGACTAGATCTTCCTAGAATGCTAATGTGTCCAGTGTTGATAGTAGAGAAAAAGGAGGGTTTTGATGCATGATATCAAGGGATGGAATGACATATTTTTCCTCATCATCACATGATATTATGAGTTTTCTTTGCCTCTTTTTAGTCTTCATAGGATAACTAGGTTCCTCAAAAGGAGTACCCTTCTTTTCTTGAATGACAACTTATTATTATGAATCATTAGATGCTTCGAGTTCTTATGTTTCACTTGATGAAAGGATATCTATAATATCAGGAGTCAAGTGAGACTTCAAAGCTCTTCTTCTCAGTTTTATCTTAGTTGAAGTTTTCTTTTAGACCTGAGGTTTCATCTGAGAGATTTGCTCAACCATAAGTGTGGCATGTGACCTGGTCCATCTCATTTTAGTAGATGATATCCTAACCCTAGAAGAGGAAGCCTTTAATTTTAATTTAGGACTTTTTGTTTATCTAGAGCCTTCAGGAATAGGTGATAAAGGTTGGTTTTGTATAGCTCCCCAAAGTTCCACCCTTACTACTTAACTTTGTTGTATAAATTGGTGTTGTATATTCAAATGAATGATTCTATGGTGGCAAATTAGAGATGACCTATTGCTAGCCAAAATTTGAATGGATCCATATAGGTACAATGGTAGGTTGAATATGTGTTGGGTATATTATCTTTCATATTTGAGATGAAGGATGATCCTCATGGCTTCATAACCTAGAACACTATATTATCCTTCATAAAAAAAGTATTTTATGACCTAAAAGGCAATAGACCTCTAGGTTTCAGGTAGGATTTCCATACTAATACCTTTTTCCTTACCTCGATAATCCTATATACATGCTATAAATAATATTTTATCACCATTGAATTATGTAATATACTCATTAAATAGGGTTCTTCCTAATAACCTCTTGCCTTCTTCAGTGACTCCTAAGATTTTGTTAATTACTCTAATGGAAACTAGGATTTTGATGCCCTTAACCATGGTTGAGTCTTATTCCAGATGTGATATGAAATCCTTGATAAAATATTCAACATATCCTTAGAATTTATATAGAAAATGGATTCATCCATGTTTCTCAAAGACAACTATGGAGATATCATCCTTCATTAATCCTTCTACATAATCTAGTCCATGCCTATATTTTTATCCTATGGTAGTCGTATCAATGCTATGGAGGTAAGGGTTAGTCTTGTAGGTGAGAACAATAGTGGAAAATGAAAGATAAATCATAGTAACATTGAAAATATTCAAAACAATTTATTTATGAACATTGTAGATTTAGTAGCTACTAATGTAATTTATAGCAATGATAACATGGCATGTAAGAATTTAGTGAAACTGACTTGGGAAAATATTTAATTTTATCACACATGGATTGGAATGTATAACAAAGGGGTCGCATGTTGGGAGCTATTAACTCGATAATTTTGGGTAGAATGGTCCCATGCATCATGATAAGTAAAAAGACTGTGTAAAAAATATATGCACTTTAAAAGAAGGAGCAAATACTATATATGAATAAGATTTTGAAGAGTGGGAAGTAGTAGGGGGCTAAATATTTGCATGGATACACCTTTTTTTTGGATGCCAACTGTAGTTTTTTATCAATCATATTTATTTATTTAATTTTTAACAAATTTTTTTGGTTGAAATACTCCTAAGTTTATTGAGCAACCTATATTACACAAAATTTTAAAGAACATGGCACTACAAATTAGGAACAACACTCCTATAATTTCTTAAGAGCACACCCTTAAGAATAATTAGTGATCCCCAAGAATGTCATTATTAAGTGCACTAACTTTTATGTATTCATGATTTAGGCTGGTAAAAAATGGGTAGGTAAGAAGTTGGTGCATGTGGATTCAAGCTGACATGACATCTCTTTTAATTCGTAACTTTTCCACATCACTCATCACTTTTGACACAACCTTTATTTTGCCACTCTGCAAGATGTCTACAGACTAAATTTACTCAAACCACATCCTCAATATGGTGTATTTGTATGAATCAAAGGAACTTATACTAACCTAATACATACCAAGAAAAGACTTAACTTAATTAATCATACTCATAGTGTTTGCTCTTTTCCTACCACCAATTCTAAATAAAGAAAAAATGCATGAGTTAGTATTAGGAAATGTGTATAAATCAACATAATAGTAAAATTATTACTGGGAATAAATTGATAAAAAAAAATCAAATTCTATTTTTTTTGGTTTTATCTATTTTTTGTCCTTGACAAATCCATTGCTACTTTTCAGATCAAGGCTCTTTTTTCAATGCAAGATCATCCAACAAACTAGTTTTTTTATTAGCATTGTTAATAGTGTCCTAAAAATGAATTTCACTATTATTATTATTATTATTATTATTATTATTATTATTATTATTATTATTATTATTATTATTATTATTATTATTATTATTATTATTATTATTATTACTATTGTTATTATTATTATTATTGTTATTATTATTATTATTAGAAGCAGAAGAAGAAGGAAACCAAGGAGTGGCCTCCTTTTTGTAAATTTATACCATCAAGGAGTTGTTATCATGGAAGAACTAGGTTCTTCCCTAAAAAAAACTTCATTTATGAGGTTTTGAACAAATTCCTCCCTGTTGATAGGCTTCTGCTATAATTTGAGTCTATACCCATTTACCCACAAAGTCTTTTGATTCTCATATATTGGTAATAGTTGACTGATCTATTATCAAAGACCTTTTCTATTTAGTATGGACCTAGCCATCTTGTTCTCAACTTTCACTTGAATTTATAAAACTTGTAATCAAATAAGAGTGTCCATTCCCCTTCTTGAAATTTTCTCTCTTTGTCATGGGAATCATGCCACACATTTATTAGAAAAATTTAAATGCCCATACATGATTTTCTAGAGTTTAAATGGGTTTTTGATGATTGTCTTGAATGTTTCTTGATGTAGTATTGTTGTACTCTTGAGAGGATCAATCTACATATTTAGAGGAAACAAGTGGTTCTTTGTCATTTGAATTGTAGATATAATGTTCTTAATTTATAAAAATTTCACACAATAAAAAAACATACTAAGATGCTAAAACACTTGGAAAAAACACAAAGATAATTCTTAATTACACTTCGATTTCTTGATTGCTTTCTGATATACAAATGGTTTGAAAGTGCCTATATTTTAAGAGGACTTATTTTTATATTTATAAAACCTACTGATTGTGATTTACTATTAAAATTAAATAATGACTACATCAAGAAATATCATCCCTTAAAACATTTAATGGGGGTGGAATAAATTACAATTTCCAATAAAAATCTCCTTCCGCTTGGAATATGGTGATATTAAAGACTAGATAATTAAACAAAGTAATTATAGTGTTTATTCATAACTAAACATATATGTTTGATGTGTGATATTAAATTAGATATGGTGACATTTCTTGACATCAGTTACATGTTCATATAAATTAATACTTTACGATAATTAATATAGTTAATTCTATCATTGGATGTTAAAATCCTATTTGAGTAGCCTCATTAATGGAGAAAATCCCTAGTAATCACATCATAAGAAATAAATCCTTGTTTAAATACTCTCTGAGGGGGTTAAATTAATGTGAGATTAATATGGTATCATTTGAGTGATTAATCTTATGTTAAGATGTGAATGTCCAATATCAAGATCATGTTAAACTAATGTGATAGAGATTAAAATGTTAACATTTGAATGATTCATATTTTGCAAATTTGTCAATGATGGTATGATTTTAAAGCATTTAATAAATATTTCATTCATGACAGGACATGTCATCATGAGGAATGACAATGTTACCTATTTTTTTACTTATAAATAGACTACAAGTTGTTTGTGTTTTGACATTAGTTTTTTATCCAATTGTAAAGGTTGAAACATAAACTAAAATGAAAATTGACTTTGAGATCAATCTAATGCATTGGGGATCGATATCAATGTATGTGTACAGATAACCAAACCATTTTTAGGGATTTTTAGTTTCAATAAATATCTACTCCATAGGATTAATGGTGAGTTTTTCTTCCAAGTGATTGTGTTATATATTCATTAATTACACTTTCAAGAGGTATACATTTTCACATACAAAAGAGTCTTAATTTTGACTAAATTATGATAACAATCATGACATCATTATGGAGCTAAAGATTATGCTATCAATAAAATTTTGATGATGAAAATAAAAATTTGAAGCCCAGTATGGGAATTTTAAGCTTGACATGGGAAATTTGAACATCGAGATGATATGGTTAGAAGATGTTAAATAATTGTCAATATTGTATAAATTTTAGCTCCAAATTGTTTTGTATTATACTTAAATATTCTATTTGTACCATGTAAGCTCCATTGATAGTAAATACAATAAATTTTGGTCTATTAAGTGACCTAGCTCTACATTGTAATAAATTCAAATATTTTTAAAAATTATTGACTTACTGTACATTTAACTTGTATTTGCATTCATGTCTTCCCTACTTGCATTATATTGGTTATAAAATAAGGTTTTAAAATCACTTATTCAATATTCAAAGGAAAATAATAAATAATATGGTTTAAAATTATTGACTCTCAGACTCCTCAAACTGTTGCTAGCAATAAAATGATTTAAAATTAGTTTTTTTTAAATGATACTATAAATATTTATAGTTTTTAAATTTAATATGTGACGTGTCAAGATAAAAAAACCCAATTTTTTCACTAGTGGAACAAAATTGTTGGAAGAATAAAATGGATAAGTAAAGAAACATAGGATATTATTTGAATATTCAATAATTATGTATGAAATTATTGGCTATGTTATATCCTCCATGAGTTGTAAAGGAATAGAATATGAATATTATCCTCTCTTTAGAACCGATGTACAAGAATAATATGAGTAGCCAGGAACTCTAACGAGTATAAATATGTATTTTTTTATGAAGAAGATGATGACCCTTTTATTGAGATCAATATAGGCTTTATAACTATGGTTACCTATCATATTTCCTATGTTATTTCTTATCTACATTATAATGTTTAATGTTTGGTTTAAATTTAATCTACATTAATCTGAATGCTCTACATACCTTAAGAAAACTCTAGTTTAATCTTAGTTTCTATTTATCACAATATAACTCATCTCTATCATGCCTTTGTTAATTATGAATTCTCTATACCATCATGTATAGTATAACAAAACTTATCTATAATCATTTTTAGCACATTCTATTATATCAAGAGCCTCTACAAATAATGGTGTGGTGAGTGTGGAAACACTCCTTCTAGAGGAAAGTATGCTAAGATGGTTACTAGGATAGTGGGACATTGAAACATGGTTATACCAAAAAGTATGGCACTTTGCATAAGCATAATCTAAAAAGACTAGTCTTATAACAAGTGAAATTATTCAGGAGCATATCTACATAGAAATATACAAAAAAAAATTGGTACAAGATACCTGAAATGATAAATATTTGGTTGACAAGAATAGAATACTACTATTTAAATCTTAAAACAAAATAAATTATTACCTAGACCGATGAAGAGATAGACCAATTGTTGAAATGGAAAACTAATTAAACATGAGCAATAGACTATTTGGTCGCCACTACCATAGACATATATATCACAGAGTTTGTAGTGCAAGGATATATATCATTTGAATTTTTGTATGACCATTTTTATGAGAAATTAGAGGAAAATTTTTATAGAAACTACCTCTCCTATTGAAGATGTTAGTTGTGGATAAGGCCATGGTGCCTACTCTAGACAATATGGATTAGTCACTTTGGGCATATGGGGATGTGTGGACAAGATGGTGAATGATGGACATATGAGTATGTAGAGATGAAATATAAATATAGAATGGAGATGTGAGGGAAAAATATTCAAAACAAAACTCTAGATTCAAAATGGGAACAATGATAACATAACAGATGGAATAAATAAAATAATACGTAAGTAGCTATGATTAGAAGTAAGAGTAATAGTAGAGTAAATGATGAATGAGTGCACAGATCTGATGAGTGAGATGATAAGCAAAGGATGAAAAAATAGGATGATGATGGATGCTATCAAATAGAATGATAGGATGAAGAATGAGATGAAGATGAAAGTAGTTTAGGAGTAGAACAGATAGAAGATAAAAGTAGTGCACAACTACAAGAAAGGGTATAATAATAATAATAATAATAATAATAATAATAATAATAATAATAATAATAATAATAATAATAATAATAATAATAATAATAATAATAATAATAATGCAGAGAAATAAAACTTAGTCATAGGTTAACTATAGGTTCAAGTTATGTAAAATAAGAAGTCACTAGAAATAATTATCCATTGGAAGTGTATGCATCCCCATAGCCCAATCTTTTATATTATAGAAGTTTTCAACTAGGTGAGTAGGAGGATAAGAATTGGAAAATGCCATTTTTAGAGCAAGAAAACCATTGGGGTAAAACAATTCACACAAAATCCATTAGGAAGGATTTGAAGGATACAAGACTAGTTGATGTTTAACAGCAATAAGAAGGAAGCATAGTCAAATAATGTATGTACAAGAATTATTCTAGTGCATAGACTAGTATGCAAGTATGATCAATCAGAACATAAGCACCTCTAATATTAGTTGTGTAGAAGACTCCATTCATACTAATCAACATGTTGAATAAATAAAGAGCATTTTAAAACTTATCCATCTATGATGGGTCCAAAAACCCTGAATAGTACCTGCTAACTTGCAAAATGAAATGGAAAGGTAAGGGTGTCACTAATGAAAATTTATAAAAGTGTGAATTAGTAGGGGATCTAACTGGAAGAGCACTAGAGTTTATATATAAAAAATATTTTTAACAAGCAAGATTAAAATATGTTTAGTATTTGCTTGTCATAGAATTTAAGATTAAGAAATACACTAGCTAGATAATATGGGAGTTGACGGAGATAAATAAAAAGTCTAGAAATTTAGTCTATGACTATGATCATAGATTTTTTTATGTAATTAACAAGGTAGAGTTTTTTTTCAAATATAAAGATAAATAAACATGGTTCATTGAAGGACTATAAAATAGGATTTAGTTTTCCACTACACAAACTCAATATGAGAAAAAATTAGATGCCATAACTATGATATTATGCTTAGAATAGATTAAGGATTATGAAGAATCTCTTATTGCTAATTTTAAAATTGAAAATACACTATAGGATTTCATGAAAATAATGGATCAATACCATGAGGTGGATAAGACTAAATTGAATCTATGGTGCACAAAGTGTGGAAAAGTATGACACTAATAAAATTATTGTCCTAAAGTCAAGATACAATTATATGAAAATTTTTAGGTAGTAGGGCATGCCATGACATAATGCCATCTTCTAAAATAATATATTAAAAATTTATAAAATCTGTATTATAGTTTCTACAAGTCAACTAACCATGATGAGAATAACTATAGATATTTATAGGATCTTAAAGAGGGCATCTCAAAAAATATATTTACCATCATATCAAAACAAATATCCTTAATGAAACATGAAAGCATAGGCCTAGAAGCTAATAAGAGTTGTGTAACCCGAACAGGTCCATAATGGATTCTAATTTCACCATAGTATCAACCTCATGATCTAGCTAGATGGAATCCTTCATCAAGTTAGACACTTCCATTCCCTTAGTACCAGTATGTATCACCTTGGATCTCACCCATAATGTAGTAATAACAAAAAAATTAGACCCCTTCATTTATGCAATATCAATTTAGCATGGGAGATAAAAATCAATAATACCAACATTGGAACCCTATGCAGTGACAAGGAAGATGTCATTCTAATAGAGGAAGAGTTCAAGGTGGTTACAGAGGAGGATACCAAGGTGGTAGTGGAAATAACTATCAAAGGCCTCCTCTACAATGATATTAATGTGGGGAATGTAATCATGTCTAATGCAATTATCTAATGAATCAACAATGATAGTCATATTGTGCATATTGTAGAGTCTTTGATCAACATGACACAAAATATTTTCCTATTTTAGAGAAGTACAGAAAGGAAAAATCCATTCAAAATGTAAATATGGTGTGGAGCCTAAATAAAATGTGTTTATGAATGTTATGACACAAAAATAGCATGTAGAAAAATGGCTTCTTCCACTTGAGATACCTCAGGATCAGGGCATCAAAAAATTTAAATAGGATAAATATCTAGATCTATCTCTACAAAAAAAACTTGTATACATGAAGTTGTGTAATTTTTGAAGAACATTTAACATCAAGAAACTATTGATGGAAATGCTACAATAATCAATGCATAAATGTATGGATAAATTTTTTGCATTATAGGACAAGATGGAGTTACCACTACACTCACATATCTCATGAAACTTTTGATTACTCTACATTATGAAGACATATTATAGAAAATCATGAATCTACTGCATAATCTTTTAGAATGTACATAGTGTGGTCAATGAAAAATAGAATAACTAGTTTGGTATGTTAAGACACAGAAACCCTATGATGTTGATGCACAGATTGATATGTAGGTTAATAGTTACGAGATCTTGAATGTTGTCTTTAATTTTAGCAGTAAAGTAAATATGATTCCTAGATCTACATGGGAAGCAATTGGATGACCAACTCTTACCTACAACCTAGTGACTCTAAGCTTAGTTGATTATATAAAATTTGATCCTATTAGAAGATTTAAGGATGTCAAAATAAAAGATACAAACTTTTCTCTATAAGGTGACTTTGAGGTCATAGACATGAAGACTGTAGTAATGTACTACCTTATGCTAATAGGAAAAAAATGGGTGTATGATGGACAAATGACTATCAATATAGTGCACATATAGCTTGAGGCACATTAAGGTGATAAATTTGTTATATTTCCTCTTAATAGAGTTAATAAGCCTTATATAATTCTCACTAAACCAAACTCCCCCTATGTTCTATAAGAAACTAGTTAGATGAAGGTAAATACTTAGGAGAATCTAGAAAATATGCACATAGCTAAATGTAAATTCTTGTACTATCATGCCAAACCATAGGTATAATTACTTCTCACACAGTAACTCAAGACATTGGAATAATGGAGGCCCAAACTAGTAAATATATAGCCGGTGGTAGATCAGTTTGTCATTAGATAATGTGCTCTATTTCTACAAAATCTTTGAATGAGTCAAAAGTTGATTTCCTATATCAAGTTGATGATCATTTGTAGGACTACATAGATCTAACAAAGGAAGTCAATTTACCATGGGAATCATATTCATCTTTTAGTGGTGACTCAAATACCCACCTCCTAAACTACGTTTGAGGTGATCATGAACTCCAACCAATGCAAATGGTCTTTATGCATGAATAACATTTGCCTATGTATTATGCAATGGAGGACATCAATGATTTCATTCTACATTTGAAAGTCCTTGTTCTGACATCAATAAGCAAGTTAGTGATTTAAATTATGCTTTAAATGGAGTTGTTATAACATGGTGGGAAACTCATCACAAGGACCATCTTCAATGGGATGGTTCTTGTGAGCTCATGATCAGTAGGTTTTAGCTACTATAGTTCATATGCACCTATTAGCCATTATTTCAAGAATGTGAGTGCCCTAAAATTCATGTACACAAGTGTGTTGATGTTTAGAATGAGGAACGTGTCACACTAAAATATTGGGTCCATAACCTCCACTATACACTTGCTTCACTACTAGTACCATGGTACATACAATAAGAACACAAAAGGGAGACTAAGCATTAGACACTAGTGTAGAGTGATTTTATATAGACCATTATGTTGGAAGGTGAAAATTTGTTGGTCTATAATGTATTTCAAAAAATCAAGTATTTTTTGTGCCATGGTTATGCAAAAGACTTGAATACCACAACAAAATATACTACATAGAAAAGCACAACCTTTGATCTTAATGAGGCATTACAAAGTCAAAAATTTGATAAGAATGAAGAACAAGTTCTAACATATCCATGTCACTATATACAAGATGAGGCATAGGATAGTGAAGATTTAGATTTTGATGGTGACCTGGACTTAAATGATTTATTTGAGCTTGAGTGACCTGTAGAACCACTCAAGGATACTGGTGTAGCACTGACTGAGGAACATAAGTTATGAAACATATAAATTCCTAAATAAGAAGGGAAATATATTATATAAGAATTTTTGGATGATTAAAAATGTAATATTTATCAACAACCTATGAAGAATTAGGTCATTAACATTGGAACCAAGGAGGTTCTAAAACTGACAAGCATAGGTGATTATTGGATGACAACTAAAATTTTGGAAGCTCTACAACTTCTAAGAGATTACCAAGAAATATTTCCCACCAAATTCTTAGAATTTTGAGGATTCAACCCATCTCTTGGTGAGATGCACATTAAACTAAAGGACTACACATGATTAGTCAAGAAATAGCCATATAAACTTAATTCAAATATGAATTTGAAAGTAAAGGATGAATTAGATATAATGTAGGATGCAAGAATAATATATCTAGTATAAAATTCTGATTGGGTAAGCCCCATGGTAATTTAGCATTAAAAAAAATAGAAATCCAAGTATGTGGGGACTACCACACTCTGAACAATGCCTACGTAAATGATCCATTTCCAATACCATTCACAAATAAAGTTCTAGAGTTTATCATAGGACATGAAATATATTCTATCATGGATGGGTTCAACAGATATCATCAAATCTAATCATAGGAGAGGATATATCCAAAATAAATTTTACAACAAAATGGGGTTCTTTTGCATACAAGGTCATGCCTTTTGGCCTTAAGAATGCACCTGTGGGGTTCTGTTGCATAGTGGTTACAACATTCAAGGATTTCATTCATGACATCCTAGAATTTCACCTTGATTGGATAGTCTTCTCCCTATTCAAAGAATTTTTTTCAAATCTATGTTCAATGTTTGAATGATGCCAAGTCATGTGCATCACCTTGAGTTTGAAAAAATGCTTATTTTTTAAACCATTTAGAGTTTTGCTTAGATATATAGTATTCCATGAAAAAATTTATAACATAGACATTGAGTACCTATTATGGATGCCAATATTTGGTGACTTGGGAGAGATAGTTCAAGTATTGATTGCAAAATTCAATGAGGGTGTAATATATTTGGGCCTACTTAAGACTGTGGTAATCAACACACAAGCCATGGTTCAATCCTTGGGCATGCCTTTGATGGATATTCCATTCTACCTTACAAAACTGAAATGCCTCCCATCTTGTAAGAAGTTTGGGACCTATATGTGTGACGAAATTGGGGGATTCCCATTGATGAAATCTATAATTAATTAGTGCATATTCTCATCTAGTGCATCACTAGAATTTTTTGTCAAATGACCAAGTCTACCAAGAAAATACCTAAGGGAGTTGTGGATATCACTCGTAAGATGATCCACCAAAATTAAAAATTAAATTGGCTTGAATACTTCATCCAAGAATTGACCATAATCATTGAAAAGTGACACACCACTTCTAGGCAGATGTTCTACTATTAGTTTTTTGATCTTTCTACTTTGCTTCATGTAATGGAAATCACGAGAGGGATAAGTACAAATAGATATAGATTACTAGATGATAGAGTTGTTTCATAACATAATATGGATGCAAGAATGTGGAGCCCTTGCACATGAGGGGAAGTTCAATTTTTTGGGGGATGCATACCTATACCTCATTACCACACACCCTAAAGTGCCAGTTGATGTCTTATAATAACTAGGTCAACATGCCATAGTCACTTTTCTACCCAAGGGAGTATTTATCATAATTCATGAGCTGATGCACTCACCATTCAAACCACTCCCCTTGTTCATCATGATGGATATGGTATAGATTGAAGTGTCCTAATAAAAAGAGCACACAACTAGGAAATCAACCCCTTTATAAGTTATACCATAAAATTTAGAAATTATTAGTACACAATAACCAAAGTTAGCATCAAGATCATAGCAACAAAAGGAGAAGTGTAAAGTAGATCCACATTCAGTGTCCCCTCCCCTAAAACAAACAATATGTATCATGATGACCTATAAGGATGATACAAAGGTATCAGAGATAGACAACTCCTATGGCTCATGGAGATGGGTACTGATGTACAAAAATTCTACCACATCATGTTGGTAGACATGGATAGAGACTGCTATGAGAAGGAGGATAAAGAGTTCTTCTTCTACAAGGCATTACATATAGTGGAAACCTAAAAGCAAATTTCACTTGAGTTATGGATATAACACCCATCTTGCACACCTTCCATAATTATCAACATAGTTTGAGAAGAGGTAGAGCAACTTCAACATATAATGGACTTCTTCCAACTTTTAACTACTCCAACATTCACACCTAACATCATCTTTGCACCCCTAATAGAGAGTATACTAGAAAAACTTATGTGCAGTCCCAGAACATGGCAGGAGGTAAGATTCTCACCTACTTTAGAAGAATGCACATTTAATTTACTAGTTGCTATGTAGGAATCACAACCTACTTCAAAACCTTCTACACCATTACCATGATGTAAACTAGTCATAATCAGTAGAGAGAAGCAATAGGTTTGAGGTTAGAAGGTATGACCAGATGATTCCCCACTATCACCATAGGTATAATAGGTTGAGTAAATTTCATAAGAGGAGCCAATAGTAGAGGAACAATAGACCACCAGGGAGGAAACCACTCATGCAACTAAACATCAACTCAAGAAGGAAGAGAAGAAGAGAAAGAAAGAAAAAGTGTAATAGTAACAAGCAATGTAGCAATCTAAAGAAGCTGAGGCCTCATAAAAGTCTAAAGATATAGAGGGATTAATGAAAAAGGCCCAAGAGATGGATAGGAATGACTAAGAGGTAGCCTTTGCATCATAATAAGCATAGGAGGAGAAAGAAAAAAAGGAAAAAGATGAAGTAGAAAAACAAAAACAAGACATAATAAATTGAGCATAGCAATAGGCAGAAGAAGATGCCAAGAAGAATAAGGAGAAACATGATGAAGCCCTATGATAATAGCAAGTGTAGGCATAAGAACAAGACCAGGTGTAGGCCCAAGCTGTGTAGAAATAAGAGAAGAAGAAGAAAGAAGAAGAAGAATGGAAGAAGAAAGAAAAATAAGAGAAAAAATAAAAAGAAGAAGAAGATGAGAGAAATAAGAAAAATAAAGAGGAATTAGAAGAGAAAAATAAGAAATAAGGGGAAGAGAAGAGAAATACTAAGGAAGAAGAGAATAAAAGAGAGGAAGACGTAAGAATAAGTAAGAAGAAGAGGAGAAAAATAAGAAGGAATAAGAAGATAGGAAGAAGAAATAGGAAGAAGAGGTCAAATAGAAGATGGTTAAAGATGTTGTGTAGCAAGTTAAGCTAGCAGTAGAGGCCACAGTTAAAAAAACAATTCTACATGCAACTTAGGTAAGATCCTAGATGACATAGCTTATACTAGGAGGTGTTTGGCTTTGGGACATTCCTCTAATTATTTGGTGCACTACATTTTCACTTCCTTTAGTTGCTATGCAATGTCTTGAACCTATAGCCTCAACAAACACATTGGTCATGATCTCAATGAATCAAGAGGTTTCACTTGATGTCCCTCGATTGCAAAATATTTGGTAGGTACTATAGCTTTTTATAATTCCATCACATAAAAGGTGACCTCCTTAGAACAAGAGCGAGATCAAATAAGGGAAAATAATTTAGAGCTTAGGGTTTGTATTCAAGAAGTGGAAAATATGATTGAAGATACTTTCCTAGACTTGGCCTCTTGAGTAATTGGGGATCAAATGATGTTAGATTGTAGTAGGTTCAAGACCTTGGTCTTGGAGCTTATAAAGGATTGGTGCATAACATAAAAACTTTGCTTAGTCAACATCTTGGGTTATAGTTTGAATACTAATGGCACTACTTTGATGACTTTTATAGAGGAATATCAAGGTATGATTGACATCACATCCCTTCAAATCCATAATCTCACACATATTCTTCTATATTGGAAGCAACATCTTGATAATTCCATCACCAGCTCTAGTACAGACTTCAACACAAATACCATGGACATCACAACCATGTACATCAATACTACCTCATCCAATTAAATTGACATTACTCTCTATAAATATTTCAATTCTAAGGATAATTTGCATGATTTAATCCTTATCTAGTAGCAAGACTTAAGGTGCAATGCATTTGTAGGTCTTTATGAAAAAAAACACGAAGAAAGTTAGAGTAGATGAGCACATAAATTTAACTAAAGGTTATAAATCTAAATGAAAAGATGAGTACCATTGAGGAATTGAACATGAATGAACTCATTGGGTGTTATGCACCAATGCACATCCTAACTTGCATGGTGTAAGAAGTGATGCTTGATTAGGATGCATTCAAAACTGAAATAGTTCCATTTTATAGTGAGGTGGCCCTAATCCTCAAAGTTAATCTTTACAAACCACCATTATATCTCAAACAATAACTCACAAAGTGCATATCTACTCATTCTAGTGCCAAGGATCCTACTGGCTAGCCCACTTCCTTAGTAATGCCACGTCATTCTAGTTGATTACTATGTAATACACAATTTTTGAAATCTTTTTGTAAATTTTTGAGAAATTTTTTGATTGGGGATGATTAGCGGGACAAATGGCACCAAGATGATTGGAAACCCATAAAGGGTGGCCACCTACTTACCCCAATGTATTTAAAACCCAAAAGGGTAGTAGGTTAGTATGATATTTAGTTGAAAACCCAAAAGGGTAGCTAAGTAGTGTGCAAGAGCTGAAAAATATAAATGTTGCCTTGAATGATTAATGCAAGTCTTGATAGTCTACCCAATTTTTTAGCTTATGCCTTAGTGCACTACCAAATTAACCTACAACATTGTCTCAAGATGAGACAACATTTTAAGTTTGAGAAGGTGTTGAAAGAATAAAATGGATAAGTAAATCTACATAGGATATTATTTTAATATTTATGCATTATGTATGAAATTATCGAGTATATGAATTTTGCCCTATCCTCCATAAGTTATAACGGAATAGAAGATAAAAATTCTCCTCTCTTTAGCTCCAATGTATGAGAAGAATTTGAATAGTCAGGAACTACAACAACTATAAATATATATGTTTGTATGAAGAAGATGATGACCCTTTTCTTGAGATAAATATAGACTTTATGGTTATGATTACGTATCATATTTATTATATTATTTCTTATCTTTGTTATCATTTTTAGTGTTTGGTTTAATCTTATCTAAAGTAATACAAATGTTATGCATACCTTAATAGAAGATTTGTTTAATCTTAGTTCATATCTATCACACTTTAACTCATCTCGATCATACCTTTGTTAATTATGAATTTTATGTACCATCATGTGAAATATAAAAAAATTTAGTTATCCTCGTCCTTAGCATGTTATGTTGCATTAGGAACCTCTGTTAACTAAAAATAATTATGTGTATGGTTTCAATGCATATAAATTAAAAAAATCATTGGAAATTATATTATGTGGAGGCATTTTAAGGTTGGCTTGGGAAGAAAGAAACCCTAATATGATTCCCTAATATGGATGGCCTTAGGGCACCTTGAATCATTCTAAGGTTCATTTTTCCAGTGCATTTGTGTAGTAGTACCAAGTCATAGTGTATGTAATGGAAAAATGGTGGTGTGTCATATGTTTTCCTTGCATAGGGACTCAAATTTGATAGGTGTTTAAATTACATAAGAACCATGATCTCATACACATAATATTTCTAACCCAATGAGATGTTTACATGAAAAAAGTCACTAAATTGTTTATTCTTATGAATATATTTATGCATTAACTCTATATAGCCTTAATTCCATTATTCACCACATGCCATAGTTAAATTAAAACCTTGGAAATTACCATTAAAATCAACATTGAAGGTATTATAAATCCCTAGGAGATACCTTGAAAAAAAATTCCAATCATGTGCATGTTCTAGGTATCGACTAGGATAACACTTGAAGGTACTACAAGACCCTTCAAGGTATCTCTTATAAGATACCTTCAAGGACATTGAAATAAAATCAAGGTTACCTTGAAGGTATATCCTAAAATATACCTTTCAAATATGCATAAGGTTACCCTTGAAGGTATTAAAAGGCTCTTCAATGTATCTCTTAAGAGATACCTTGAAATAAAATTCTAATCATGTGTATGTTCAAGAATTTTATGAAAAACCACAAATTAACAATTACCAAACATAAACAACATAGGTGGTGTTAAATTTTGTCTAGGTGGTTGTGTTAGTTTTTCATGAATATATTTGTGCATTAACTCTATATATCCATAAATAGACTATCCCCACATGCCATGGTTATACCAAAACCCTTGTAATGACCAATGCAATTAACATTGAATGTATTACAAGGCCCTTCAAGGTATCTCTTATGAGATACCCTGAAAGAACATTCTAATTTTTTGAATGTTTAAGGTATCAACTACAAAAACCCCTGAATGTACTACTAGACCCTTCAAGGTATCTCTTAGAATATACCTTAAAGAACATTTTAGTTCATTTAAGGGTACCTTGAAGGTATATCCTTGGAGATACCTTTTAGACATGTATAAGGGTAACCTTGAAGGTATTAGAAGGCCCTTCAAGGTATATCATAGGAGATACCTTGAAATAAAATTCCAATCATGTGTATGTTCAAAGATTCCATGAAATGACATGGAAATAAAAATTATGGAACATGAGAAACATAGGTAATGCTAAAGTTTGGCTAGGAGATTGTGTAAGTTGTTCACAAATATATTTATACATTAACTTTATATAATCAAAAATAGATTGTCCCCCACATGCCAATGTTATATTTAAACCATTGTAATGACCATTAAAATCAACATTGAATTTCTTACAAGGATATTCAAGGTATCTCCTAAGAGATACCTTGAAATATAAATTCCAATCATGTGTATGTTTAAGGTATTTACTAGGATAACCTTTGAAGATATTACAAAACCCTTCAAGATATTTCCTAGAAGATACCTTGAAGGACATTATAGTAAAATCAAGGGTACCTTGAAAGTATCCCTTTGGAGATACATTTTAAACATTCATAAGGGTAAATTTGAATGTATTATAAGCCCCTTCAAGATATATCCTAGGAGATACCATGAAATAAAATCCTAATCATGTGCATGTTCAAGGATTACATGAACTAACATGGTGTTAAGAGTTATGAAACATAAACATGATAATATAAGATTAGAAGAAGATAAAAAAAAAAATAGTAAACACTATGGAATTTAATAGTATATCTACAAACTTAAATAATCTAGATATGGACTTCAAAAGTCTCTCTATGAACTTCAAAAATCTAGTTATAGACTTCAGTAGGGTAGCTACAGACTTCCAAAGTCTAGATACAAACTTCAACAATCCAAATATATACTTCAATAGTGTAGCTATGGACCTAAATAGTCCAATTAAAAACTTCAAGAAAGAAGATCCAAACATGCAGATAGTTATTTTAAATGGATAGAGGTATGTAAAGAAAATTAGAAAGATTTTTTGAAGGTTGAGAAAGTCCTACTAACCATGGTAGGAATGTCAAGAATAATGGGAAGAGTTAAAATATTAGTCTTTCCCTATCCTCCTCACCTACCCTAGAAACTCTTGACTTATACAATAGAGGAATTTAATCCACCAAATAAATTAAGTGTACAATAGTTTCAATTTGAAATTTTGGGATATATTTGGAATCTAGTGGAAAACAAGGAATTTGGTGGAAAAATCAAAAGATAGTAAAGATACAAAGAGATAAGACCATAAAATAGAAAGTGTAAGGAGTAAAATAAAAGTTAATGTAGAAGTAATTGAAATAGAATTGGTTAGATGATATTTATGGGAAATAGCATCTAATATAAGTGACATATGATATTTTTAACACCTTAATAGTTAGAGATAGGGAAGCTAGGAGTGAATAGGGCTTGGACATCTTCTTCCAATACAGTAGTAGTCTGTTAGAACATAAGACAAGTAGTTTGTTGACAATGGAGATTAAAAGAGGCCAAACTTTTTTTTCAAGATATTTGTTACAGATATATCTATAATTTTATTTATTTGATATAATATTTTAAATAATAAATATGATAAATTCATTTCTATATAATTAGTTGATGTTAGTAGTTAAAGTTTTAAAGGCCTATGTTGTTTGGTCTAGAACAAGCTAGTAACATTTTTTTAGAAAAATATAATGTACAAGATTAGGTGGGTATCAACCATCAACATCTCCTACAAGATACCTTGAAGGACATTGAAGTACAATCAAGGTTACCTTGAAGGTATATCCTAGGAGATACCTTTCAAAAATGCATAATGGTACCCTTGAAGGTATTACAAGGCACTTCAAGGTATCTCCTATAGGATAAATTAATAGAAAATTCCAATCATGTGCATTTTCAAGGATTCCATAAAATAACATGGCATTAACAATTATGTAACATACATAACATAATATAAGATAAAACAAGATAAAACAAGATAAAACAAAATAAAGTAAACACTGTGCACTAGGCAATCATAAAATAATCATAGGAAAAACATAATAGAACTTGCTTATTAATCACTATCACACATCATAATCATATTTCATTACATAATATCATTATATATAAATTTTTACATGGACCTATATCTTCACATTCCATCCTTTCTGCATAAAAAAGGAAAGACTCTTAGCATTCTTATATCTATCACTTGGCTTATAAGGTCAAATACATTGAAAAGATTTTATAGATTATACAGGTGGTGCCAAAGTTTTTTTAGTTATATGTATAGATTATGTCTACTCAAATTACACCTTTGTATTATAATTTATCTTGTACAAATTTTCTTGGAACTCTTGTGATGAAATTATCTTAGGTTCTTCTATGATTTGTGCAATAGCTAGTTCAACTTGAGATATATAACTCTTGAGCATTTTATAAATATCATGTATTTCCCACACCATGTTAAGAAAAATACATAGTATAACTTGAATGGTCATCATCTGTTTCACGTCTTCTTTTGCAATGGTAAGGAAGTCTCTAGCATTTGATAGCTTAAGTTGGATATCTACAATAATACCATCCAACCTATCTTTAGTCATTTTGGATAGAATTGTCACTAATGTGTTGCACATTGTCTCATTATACCACACCTAGAGCTTATTAATCATGGTATCCTTAGATTTTAATAATTTTTGAAGTGCGTAGGTCATATATTATAAAATATCAATTTGATCAATCATTACAAATTTAGATTTATTTGCCATTATGAACTATGGTTTTGCAATATCCAAGGATTTTTTAAAACATTACTTTGAACATCTTATTAACCTAATGTGTAATAATATCTAGGACCTATACATATTCCTCTAGTACTTAATAAATGGATTCTATTTTATCATAGATATACTACCCTGCACTGATAAACAACATCCTAAAATTTCAAAATTCTTCACTACAAAGTACTTAATTGGATGGAGGTGTCACTGAAAAAGATGGAGCCTTTGAAGATATATCATCTATCTATAATTATGAATATTTTCATTGGGATATGATCTAATAGGGTTTCAATGGTTGTATGTAGGTAGGAGTGTTGATGATATATGAAATATAACTAGTGAATGGTGATAAATCTTTCATTTAGGCATTCCAATCCATCATGGTTTCCTAGATTAGCCTTAGTAATGTTCATAATATGGATTGATAGATTATTAGTTGTGTGAGATTGGAATTCTCAATGATGATCATGGATTCCTTAGTTTTTATGATCTGTTATTGAATCTCACAACTAAGTTGTTCTATTTTCTCTACATGTTTATGCACCTGAAGTCCTACAAAATAATTCTGCATGATCTCACACTAGCAATCCAAAATATGGTCCCTCACATTATCTCTATCATTTTAATATTCTTGCAATACAACATCTAACTCTTAAAATAGAAATGGGCATAGGATATTCATGGGTAGAAGCACATGAGAGAAGTGGAAGATGATATTTCAATGTAGCAATAATCATATAGAGAGAGCAACAAATAGGTCAAGTAATGTTTTGACAACAAAGAGCAAAAGAGGACAAACTAATTTTTTAACGAAAATTACTATAGCTATAGCTGTAAGTTTATTTATTTTATGTAATCATTTTAGGAATTAGTATGATAAATTTATTTATATGTTTTATCCCCTATACTCTACTCTCCCCTATTTTGTGGTTATTTAATGATCATTTTAGTGCATTTACAACACTTGTGTATAATTACGACTTAGTCACTAGCTATAATTTTTCATGCCTTAGTTGTTTGGTCTATAGTAGCTCAGTAGTCTCAATTTTTCAAAAAAAAAATGTGAAAGCCCAAGTGGGAATAAACCAATAGTATCTCCTAGAATATACCTTGAAGTACATTTTAGTACAATCATGGGTACCTTGAAAGTACTTCCTAGGAGATAACATTCAAACATGTATAAAGGAACCCTTGAAGGTATTACAAGGCACTTCAAGGTGCCTCTTAGGATATACCTTGAAATAAAACTCCAATAGTGTGCATGTTCAAGGATTTCATAAAATAACATGCCATTAATAATTCTAGAATAAAACTACATAATATAAGACATAACAAGATAAAATAAAATAAAAAAACACTTCACACTAGGCATATGTAAAATAATCTTAAGAATACCATAACATAACTAGTTTATTAATCTCTATCACACATTGGAGCCATTTTAAATTACATTATATCATTATATATAGATTTTGACATGATTTAGTATCTTCACACTCCACCATTTAAACGTACCAAATGTAATACTCTTGACATTCATATATGTATCACTTGGCTTACAAGGATGAATACATCTAAAATATCATATAGATTTTAGAGGTGGTGTTGTTCAGGCAGATATGTAATTTGTGGAAGCTTAGATTATGCCTTTATATTTAGCTTTATAATCTAAAAAATTATTTGGATATCCTATGTTGGAATTAACTTAGGTTCTTCAATGATTTACGCAATAACTAGTTTAACCTACAAGATATCATGCTTGAGCATTTTCTAATTATCAAGTACTTCCCACAACATTATAAGTAAAATAAATAGTGGAATCTTAATGGCCATCATATTTTCACATATTATTCTTATGTGATGGTAAGGAAATATCTGGCATTTGACACCTTGAGCTGGATATATGACACAATACCATCCAACTTGTCTGCAATCCTTTGGGATGGAATCACCATAAATGTGTTGTAAATTATCTCATTATGCAACGTTGGAGCTTCTAAATCATGGTATCCCTAGAGTTGAATAACTATTAAAGTGCAAAAATCATTGATTCTCTAGTATTTTTTCGATCACCCATTCCATCTTTAACTTTATCCACCATTACAAACTATGGTTTTGTAGTACCCAAGGATTTGTAAAGGTGTTTCCTTTACACAAAAATTTCTTAGACGATATGATTAGCCTAACGTGTATAAAAATATAAGAACTATACACATTCCTCTATTATATCATATATGGATTCAATTTTAGTGTGGATAACCTACCTTGCATGGATAAAATGCATCACAAAATTTCAAAACTCTACCTTCTATAGTACTTAACCACATGGAGTTGACATTGACATAAATTGATCTTGATGTAGGGGAATCTTCAATTTTCCTAATTTTGGGTTGATATATTTATAATAGGTCATTTAAAGTATTATTTTCATAATTTTTAGTCTAGGAGTTCATAGAGTCCAAATTTAGGCTCATGTGGGATTTTCCTACCATATCTAGAATTCAAATATTTGAATTTTAAGGACTTGTTTATATGGGATTTTGAATGTAGGAAAGAAGGTAATTATGGTTTAAGTGTTTGATTAGGTTATAAAATGGTTCAATATATTTTCAATACATACATGAATCAATTAATGAGTCATTTATATAGGTGTGTTAGGTGTAGGTAGTTTGAGCCTTGTGAACATTCTTGAGAGGGAATCAAGAATGGTTGAAGTAGTTATAGAAGCCATAACCTTGAAAATGTTTTATGTTGAGTGAGTCTTATGAAGATATGAGTATGAGGATTTATGATTTTAAATGGAAAGAGGATAAAGATAGCACCTTCATTTTGAATAAAACCTTAGCAGACTCTGTTATACTTTGTATCCTTGTGTTGTGAATTCAAATGACTATATATATGAGATGAATCAGAATAAACATTATATAATGTTTATTAGTTTACAAGTATAAAGTTAAATCTGATGTGTATTCTTGTTAAATCTATGAGTTTTTTGTAGTTTTGAAAATCAAATGACTATAATTTGTATTCATGCATTCTATGTTTAAGAAAAGCATGAGTTTGTAATGTTTGAGAAGTAAGATTCTAAGGAAGTTGATATGGTTACATACATATATTTTTAATTTTTATTTCCATGTTATTAATAATCTATAATTGGTAATAACTCATTTTCAATATGTATTTTATGAATTAACTATACTCAAATCTATAGAAGTTTGTTAATCTTCACATAGTCAAACAAAGAATATTGTAAAAGAACGTGAATAGTGGTGTCACTAGGAAGCCTAATGAGATTATAGAGATGTATTAAATTTAAAAAATTCTTAATAAACCCTCATAATAGGTTTAAATTCAATTATAAACTTAACATGTCAGTTTAACCCTTCTTGGGTTAACATAGACTGCATGCATAGATAGTCAAAACAAAAACCTTGAGAGAAATGATCAACATAGATGTATAAAGAATATTAAATGAATGGAAAAATATGTAAGGGGATTGTACATATCCTAAATATTTTTTATAGTGGTGTTAAAATTGTTTCAAATATTAAAATCTCAAATTTACCCCTCTTAGGTAGTTATAGACAGTGAAAACCCTAAGCCAGGGTTTAGAAACCTAAAACAAGATTATGAGAAATTCCACTAGAAAAAATTCCCATAATTTGATTATTATTTAGGTATTAATTCATACTATAATATCTTGGAGGTTTTATTTGTTGAACATACCTCTATATATGGTTTAGAACCACTATGTTTACAATAGGGTAAAGAAGGCCTAATCATGCTTAGACAACACCTAAAAAGTGGCTATAAAAGGGACTTATGCATTGAGTTGAGCCAATAAAGATCATGTAGAGGAATGAAATGATAGAGGGTGTCATAAAATAAATTAATTTTCTAAATATTCGAGTGTACCTATCCATACAATGGTGAAAGGCCCAAAATAGGCTACTAGAAAGCCTTGACTAAGGAAAGAAATAGTGAATGGTAAGGAGTTATGTTTGGAGGTCCTATGAGTTAGTTATAGGAGAGTAACTAGGAACTAAATCAATGAAATATGATTGTGAATGGTCTTAATGAAAACTAATGTAAAAAAGGCATTGATTCTTGGAACAAGATTGGAAGACTATGAAGTGAAAGAGGGGAAACAAGCTACTAGACATAATGGGAAATGTGAGAACCAAAGTTGATGAATGAAGATTAAGTTGAGGGTACTAAGATAAAGAAGATAAAGTAAAGAAGGAGAGTTAAGTGCCTTATTTAGAGAGAGAAGAGTGAATAGGTAAGCAATATCTTAGAAACCTTTACAGAGAGAAGAAAAAAAGTGACAAAGATAAAGAACATAAGATAGAGCTAGGTGTTATGGCAGAGGTAAAGGAATATATATGATTCATGTTTCCATTAATAATAAACAATTTTAATGAATAAATTTACATCACATCTATTAAATATGTATCCTTAGGATGTAACTAAGTTATCTTGCATTTGGAGATGATTTTCTAAACTTGTAATGGTGGTATATACGTAGGAGTGTGAAGTATCTATGCAATGGACATGGTAAAAGGTGGAAAATCTATCTTGTAGTCATTATAATCTAGCATGGCCTATTGGATTAGCATTATTAATTTGCATAAAGAGTATTAATAGCCTATGACTTGAAAAAGATAAACATTTTTGGTGATGATAATGGTTTCCTTAGTATTTTTTATCGATATTCAAATCTCACTGTGAAGCTGCTCCATTTTGTCTATGTGTCTCATTGCCTAAAGTATTGTGAAATAATTATGCATAATTTAGCTCTACCAATCCAAATATTGTCCCTCAAATTATTTTTATCAATTGAATATTATTGTAACATAATTTCCATATATTTATTTATTATTATATGGCTTGACATTATTGCCTTAGTAGTAGTAACTTTGGCAAAATATAAGCTCAAACAAGCCAATGATATGTCTAGTTGCTTTTTCTAGTGCAACATGTTTTACAAAACCTATTATGATTATATTACAATAACCTTGATAATATTATGATACTCTTAAAATAGAGGGATGAGTGTATCCATGTATTCTTTGATGCCTTGACCTAAGGAACTGAGTTCCCATAACTTCTAGGTAGTACACCAGTCTATTGTCAATTAAGAAATGAGTATTTTCAACCTACATTGGTTAGGCATGAATTA
This sequence comes from Torreya grandis, assembly GCA_037957365.1. Lineage (NCBI taxonomy): Eukaryota > Viridiplantae > Streptophyta > Pinopsida > Cupressales > Taxaceae > Torreya > Torreya grandis. Next base: position 1,358,240 of record JARHVA010004004.1, read on the forward strand.
ATCACCAATGATTTGTATGACCAATTCCAAGTACATGTCTTGAATGAGCTTATAATATTTTTATAAATGTCCTTGGAGCTCAATGGTCTATGCTTTGAGCTAGACAGCCTCCTACTCTAATGATGCAACCTTTTGTGTAATTGATTCTTGAAAAGTGGCAACACCTTCTAATTATTTTGATAAGGGTAAGAGATAAAAATGCAAGGATGTTTCCTGCCTTAGTGGAATTATGTCCAAAGTGGTTATTTTGGATACTAAATTAGTGCACATGTTTTGAATAATAAGATAAAATATAGTGTACCTACGAATTATCATGGGAACATCACACAACTATACTCCTCTGAAAAAAAATTCAGAATGTTGAGTAAGTTCCCCTTGTGTGGTAGAGTCATCTTGTGGTTCATTTTATTATTATGGTCCCTAATCCATCACATCTTCATATATGTTCTCTTCTAATTCCTCATGTAGATATTATTATTAATCATCCTCTCCCTTTTTATTTTCATCTTCTTCTTGTTGTTGATGTTCTACTTCCTTATGCCCTAGTTACACATCAAGTGCATTGTTTTTTTCTTATTCTATGTGGGATCTTGCTTGGGTGTCATGTTGTGGTTGTGGCTTAGCTACACATTTTTATTCCTCTATGTACATATATGCTTTGGATTGTTTCTACTTGAGGGATTCAACTTATTCTAGTTTTTTCCTTTGGGAAGCTTTATCACCATGTTTTTGAGTAGCAGTTGCATGAGTTTGGTCTTGATGAATTATGACATCTACAAATTCTATTCATTTTTTTACCTCTTGTACCTCAGCTTGTTTGGATACAACCACAACTTATTTTACTTTCTTGGATTCCTTCACTTCAGATTTTGGGGGTGCTAGGTTAGTGGTATATGTAATTATAGAGTATTGGAAATAATTGAATATGTGAATATAACTGGTGGAGTGGAAACAACTAGGAAAATTGAGCCATCAGGGGTAAAGGATACATCCTCTACCTTGGAAGTGACTAGGGGTGGTTGGGAAATGAAATCAAGAGGAAGTGAATGAACAACATGAAGGGAAGTAAAAGAGGAAATTGGAGTAATAGAGATAAGTTTTTGTTTCTCCTTACCTAATTGATTATAATCTAAAGGTTCCTTTCCTTTAAAATCCTAGAGGCTAAGGAAGGTAACTCTTTACAAGTCCTCCTTTTCATCTAGATCTTTTTCTTTACTGATAGGATTTATTTTTGTAGGTTGATACTAAGCTGATGGAGCTCCTATCGGTTATTCCTTAACATTTGGGTCCTTTGGAGGAGGATGAGACCTTGGTTTCCTCTTATAACAAATTACAGTCTTCTCAACTATAGGGTTGGTTTAAAGTTTTTAAGATGAAACATCCAAACTTTTAAGTTTGTACATTGGTGGAGGATATAGATGGTCTAGGACTTCTGAATCTGATGACTCAAGGAAAATGGATCTACATGAGCTCTTCCAATTCTAGCATCAATTATTATAGGCTCCTTATTGATGTATTTAAATGTATGGGTATCTTCTTGAGAAGGCTATCCTTATTCTACTAATGGATGTGGATCCCTACTAATCTATAACTTTAAGAAAACCCATCTACCTATGGGTGGGATCCCAAGTCATACATTTTAAATAGAGGTATATGGTTCTCCTTGTATGATATTTAAATGTTCTTCCCTCAATCCTTTCTATTATTCACATTCAAATACCTAGGCATTATCCTTCATGTTCAATAATATGAAGTCATGATCATAGGGCTCATGTTGGTATGGAATAACAATAACCTTTTTATGCTTTTGAATCCTACCATTAGATCCCTATCCCTATGAGGCAAGGTGGGAAATGAATATTACTTTATAATTTTTCCCACTTATCCAAAGTGCCTCTGAATTCTGAAGTATATTTAGACTGTCATCACATGAGATCCATAAAATGTACTCTTCTTATTCATTTTCAAATCCTTATCCACACACCACCATAGTTTAATTGTTATTTGTTATTATCCTAGCCTATCTATCACGTACTTGGGAAGACATTAGAGGTTAACTTTGATGCCAATGACTATAATCACTATGTAATATGGGTATAACCAATAGTCATCCCATCATACCAAAAAGTCTATAATTGAATTAAATACCCTAGGTAGTGGGTATTTATAAGTTTTTCCATATCTATGAGTACACATCCTCTATAATTTGAGTTATGTTCATGATGAATGCATATATCTACACAAATGAATAATAATTACAATTGTGTTTTTTGATGTAGTCTAGATCTAGATCCTAGAGTGACCCATAGTGCACATATAATATTCCCATCATAGAATCTAAGATGTATGACATCATATAGAAGTGGCCACCAATAGGATATTTATCTTTGTGTAAAACCTATTCTCTCAGCATGATGCTGATTATCTCCCTCAAGGAGAAGGTCAACTCTAAAGTCATCATAATATCCAATAATGGAACCTATTCTAGGTAAAAAAAATGGATGCTATGGAAACCATACTTCTATTTTGAATGTCCATACCAATGTCAAACCCCATCCTTAACTTAATGATAAGTATAAGTTCCTTATCCTTTGGGCTACTAATCTCCACAGGGAGAATTCCCTTGCTTAATTTTTTAAAATAAATTATTCTCTTTCTACCCTACCACCCTATACAAATTATAAGTGGCATCTGTAGCTAGAATATATAAATATGTTTGGAATGCATCACTTGATATTTAATCCATGATGGTTTTGCGTTCTAGATGGTGTAATTACTTATCCCCCATTATCTTCCTAGTGAAGAAGCGATCCTGCAAAAGGTATATGCATGACATCACTTCAGGCTTAGCCATCTTGAAATATAGTCCTTGTCATTTGAGTAGAAGTAGATATATGACCAATTGGTTTTATGTTGGTTTTATTCTTTCATCCTAAGTGTGGGTGTTTATTTCATCAATGACATCCCACATAGTTAAAAAATTAGTGTAGTCATCATTGAAAATGGTAAAGTCAAAAATAGTATCCTTGTATTAAATGGAATCCTTGGTTGAGAATAGGGATGGTGGAAAAAATCCAATAAATTCTATGGATGAAGAATCAATGGTTAATTGACTAGTATTAATTTTTATACATTGATAGCTTGACTTTAATGGATTCATTTTTATGATTCACACACAGGTCACTAGGTCTTATTTACAATGTAATAATTTAGCTCAAAGTTCATTTGTGATGAATGAGTATGATGATAGTCTCAAGTGATTGATATAAATTTAACATTTAACTCCATTCATGCACCATTAATGTCCAATGCATATGAATTCTCTTTACTTAAGTAATTATAATTTTAGTACTTTATTTGGCATGTATGACACTTTGATGTTTCTGGAAGGTATGCCACTTTAAGTCATATTTTTTTGATTTATTGGTTGTGCCAAATAGACTTTTGGTAGCTGGGAATAGGGTTTTGTGTTGGGATCAAATTGACCAATTATTGTGAATTGCCAATTTCAAACATAAAGTCAAAACAAAAAGCATGATGACCAAACTCATCCCATGGGTAATACCCACTAATAACCTTTTATGTACTTTCTATAGAAAAATATTGATGACCAAACTCATATGCATTAAATCACTGATCATAAGTACCAACAAGATATATACATAAGACAAAAATATTGAATATCTAATTATTGAAAACCAATTTTGAATCATAAATTATGACATAATTTTATGAAGGGTAAACTCTCAACTCTATATCATGAACATAAAATCGAAGACCAAATAACGGTAGGGCAAGTGACTACTAAGTAAATTCATAACATAAAATCTGAAGACCAAATTCTTAAGAAACAAGATATTTCAAACAGAACTTGAAATTAAAAATTGTAAAGACCAATAACTTGTCAAAGAACCAATTTCATAACACTTATAATGAGGACTAAGTTGAATCAAATAAAAAATCTTGAATAATTTTTCATAATAAAAACCTATGAATACTTGAAGTAAAGAAAAAATAGTGAAGGCAAAAATATAAGATTTTTAAAAATCCAAAAAAATGAACAAAATTCTTGAATGCTTCAGTCGATTACCAAATCCCGAAGACAAAAATTTATATGTCCCAATAAAAACCTGTGTATATGCAAACTTCTTAAAACCTGTGTATATGTAAACTTCTAAAAGACATTAATAAGTTAGTCCAAAATTCAAAACACATTCTCTTGTATTTCCCATATGGAAAAATTTAAATGTAAATGTAATAGTATTTATAATGAAAAGACCTCAAAAAAAGGGTTGGACTTCTACAAGTCATATTGGGTCCATATTACCAAGAAAAGGAAGGGGGTATGTTGAGTAAAATAGAACACTTTAACGTAATAAAAGACCATTCAATATATCTCCTAAGAGATACCTTTCAAACATGCACAAGGTTTTGAAGGTATTAAAAGGCCCTTCAAGGTATCCCATAGGAGATACCTTCAAAGAAAATTCCAATCATCTGCATGTTGAAAGATTCCATGAACTAACATGGCATTGACAATTGTAAAACATAAACATGATAATATAAGATTAAACACGCTAAAACAAAATAAAGAAAACATTATGGATTTTACCAATATAACTATGGAATTTAACAGTCCATCTATGATCTTCAATATTCTAGCAACGAACTTCAGTAGGGTAGTTATAGACTTCCACAATCCAGCTATGGACTTCAGCAAGGTAGCTATAGACTTTAGCAGTCCAGATATGGACTTCAATAGTGAAGCTACAGACTTCAATAGTGAATCTTTGGACATGCATATAATTATTTCAAATGGATATAGGAATGTAAATAAAAGTTACAAAGATGTTTTTAAGGATAGGAAAAGTCCTATAGACCATCGTAGGAAGGTTAAGAATAAGGGGAATTGTTAAAATATTATTCTTTCCATGTCTTCCTCACCTATTCTGTTAACTTCAAACTTATACTATAGGGGCATTTAAGCCACCAAACTAATTTAATGCACTTCAGTTTATATTCTAATTTTTTATATCCATTTAGCATTTGGGGGGAACACTAAATTTGGTGGAAAAATCAAAATCTAGTAAAGACAAAAAGAGATAAGACCAAAAAAAAGTGAAGGCAAAAATACAAGATTTCAATGTAATAGTTATTATAATGAAAATACCTAAAAAAAAGGCTTGGACTTCTACAAAGCATAGTGGGTCCCTATTCTAAAAAAAAGGAAGGGGGTATGTTGAGTACAATATAACACTTGAAGGTACTATAATACCCTTCAAGATATCTCCTAGGAGATACCTTTGAAACATGCATAAGGGTACCTTTCAAGGTGTTAAAAGGCCCTTCAAGGTATCTCCTAGGAGATACCTTGAAAGAAAAGTTCAATCATGTGCATGTTCAAGGTATTTACTATGAGATGCATTAAAGGTACCACAATAACCTTCAAGGTATCTCCTTACCTTGAAGGACCTTTTAGTACCTACAAGCTACCCTAATTCATGTTTTAAAGGTATATCATAAGAATATATGTTGAGTTAGTATTTCTTTCCAAATTCTAAATTATCTTAAGAAGATCCTATTGCATAATAATCACTGAGATCTATCATAAGAAGTCACTAACATCTATCAGCTAGAATTACTCTAACACATTCTTCATTAGCATAACTTCAATAACTCATAATAGAGGGTTTAAAAATGTTATTACATATCATAAACAACTAAGATACCAGATTAATGACAAGAAATGGAAGAGACCAACATAAAACAAAAAATTGTAGAACAATATAGAAGATACCCTGAAATTCTTAGCTTCACCACATAAGTTCAAATCACATACATGATTCCAAAAAATAAGTAGCTAGTCATTTTCCATGATTTTTATCAAAACCCCCATTGATAAATATCATTTTATATATTATTAAAATATGCATGGTTGAATGTTGATTTAATTAGATATTTTTATTTACTAGGCTATTTTGCTCTTATGCATGTTTGAAAGGTATATCCTCAGATAAAACTTCAAAGTAGGATAAAATGGGGATTGAAGTATGTATTATATGATATTAAAATCTATTATTTTTTGGATTGACATAAATAGTGTCATTAAATAAATGTGTTATACATTACCTTGTTAACATTTTTAGATTTCACCATATCTCCATGCTTATGTTATAGTATCGATAGAGTTTTATTTGCTACATATAGTATAAACTAGACTAATTTTATAAAATAACCTTATTATCAAATATTTTTATAATTTTGCAAATGTCTAGGTTTAAAATCATATATTATTGTATTTAAAATGTTTAGATTATGTTTCACTCATAAATAATAGTAAGGTCATTGGTGAAGGAAAAGTACACAAAGTACCAAGTCCAGATGCTAACTCTTTGGAATCCATAGATCTCACTTCCACATGTCACAATGAGCAAATACCTATTAAATGTGTAAGTGTTAATGTGACAATTTTTTTTTATCCAACTCTACCACTTCCATTTCATTAAACTTTTGTGGATAATTTGGGGGTGTAGTTGACAATTTTACTATATGGACCACAAGAAATATGCAATACATTAGATTAAAGATTTTTATATAGGATGGCATGGAAATAGGAATAAATAATTTTGGTTTAGTTCTACATATGCAACCATTGCAATAAGAAGACCCTATCTTGTATTCATTGGTACTATATATCGATGACCCTATCACATTACATAACCTAAAAAAAGTTTTATTGGGAAAAGGGTACGTTTTTTGCACAAATGTAAAACTCTTGTAAATGATGAAAAATTTGCTTTTGGTTATGTTGAATTTTCACAAATAGAGAGATTTTTGGTTGCATTTATGTAGAAATGTTATAAAATGAATTAATAATTCACATAAGGTATGTTATACAACATTATGAGATTACAGTACAAAGATAGCTAAAATATATATCATTAGATGGCCTTCAAACAAGATAGTGGACATGGAATATAGAGCAATAAATTTATCATACATGACACCAAATGAGAAATAACTTTGAAATGTTTGGGATTTTTTGGATATTGAATTCAATCCTTGCATGACATTCCTAGATAAAAGTCATAAAAAAATTTAACTCATGCCTAAAATTGCTTAGGCCAAAAATGAAATCAACCAAACACTCAGCCAGGTGGAGTTTGATGAAAGCATATATAATGAGAATTAAAAAGTGTATGCATATAAATTTTATACCAAAAAATGTTTTCTATCATGATTTTCATTTGATATGATAAAATATACAAGGATAAATTTGATTGATTCCACCACAATAGATAGGAGTCAACATGTCTTGGATGCCCTTTCTATCGGTTTGTTTAAGAAAAATTAAAAAAACTACCATTGATTTTAAAGGTATTGAGATTTGTTTGTAATATTGGATTAAAATATATGGATTGAAGATAAGTAGCTTTTTTGACATTCAAAATTATTTTAAAAATGAGGAACAAAATCATTCCATGTAGGGAGGTTTTAACAAAATCCATGAAAGAAGAAAATGGTAGCTAAAGATTTGTTAGACCAAATGGTGGATGATTTTGTAGATGTTTCTCCAAGACGTAAATGCCAAGTAGATATAGATGGATCATGATAAAATAATCAACATCTTCCAGTATCTTTCACTTAAGAATTTATGAGACACCACAATAATGCACAACTAGAAGATATTGAATATGAGCCAATATCCTAGCCAAAATTCAATAACATGTGGACAACTAATTTTTATAATGTGACCATTTAAAAGTTTGAAGACTTTTATAGGTGCAAAACATGTATCTTATTGAATAAACAAAAATTATCTAGGTATCTCTAGATATCAGGAAGATTTTATCAATCAAGAATTTTTGTTACACTCAAATCAAATACTTTTTGTAAGACAAATGTGTTACACATAAAAAAAATTTAGAGTAATACCCTAAAAAATGCCTCAGTGTAATTCATGACAAGGTGAAACATAAAAAAAAAAAAAAAAAAAATGTTCTAAGTACAATGATAAAAAGCAAAGTAGTTACCGACATAATAATAGAGTTGTCAATGGCATGGATTATAACACATTGTCATGGTGCAGGTGGATATGGTCATTTTATTTTACTATATGTTCCTATAGGGTCTAACTTTAATATCAACTAATTGAATAATTGCTCCAAGGATATGGAAATAACAATGTTAGATACTTATGGATCTTTAATAAATAACCTTGATCTTAAAAATATCCATTGTATGATGCACTTTTGTCTAATAACTTCTACATTGAATGCAATAAATACACAGAAGAAGCATAATCAATTGGTGCTTTCAAGAAACTTACATCTGTAAACCTTCAACTAGAAAACTATTATGGGGACAATAATAATAGGTACTTCCTTCCATCCATAATTATATCTAGAAAATGTCTAACCTTATATAGAACTAAATGTAATTCTATTACATTTACAAATTCACAAAATCATGTTTTTTTATATAAGTTTGTATTTTAATATTTATCTCTACTTATTTGTAAAGGTATTTTACTTGATATCCATGTTCGATTTCTCCTAGTAGGACATATCAATGAGGACATTGATGACACATTTGGAAACCTATCTGAATGTATAAAGAGGAAAGATGTATGGAGTCTAGTAGAGATGATGGACATTTTATAGGACACATGACAATACAAGAAACTTCATGCCATATTTGATTGAATAAGTAGTATATTTTAAACACAATGTTAAAAGTTACTAGATGAAGGGAAAAATGAAATGTTTGGCTTGATAAAAGGTGAATATTTTTTCTACACATGGAATAAGGTCATCTAATTATGTGTTGCAAAAAATCTATATGAGATATAAATTGGTCCCCTCCTGATTAAATTATGGGGAAGAAATGAAAATGGTGATCCAAATGTTTCAGGAGGTTATCCGATGAAAATATTTTTTAAAGACTTGAAAAATAAGAAACGTCTCAAGATTCCACTATTGGAAAAGTCTCTAATAGAAGTAGGAAAAAGATTGAAAAACATGTTAAATATAACTTGATTAAGTATGTGTTGATGCTTCTAAATATACCACAAATGCTTTCAGTGTTTATAAAACACTACTCATTTTATAATTCTAATAATTTAGAGCATGATTTGTAGGTATTTGGTAATTATGATGTTGGTGGTGAAATAATAGCAGAGAGAAGTAGATTGTTCCACAAAATTTATATTTCTTGGTGGTTGGGAGACACCTTGGTTCAACCCTCACCACTTTTGGTAAGTCCTTGGTCAATGATCAATGTTATAATAAACTATATGGATATTGATAGCGGAATCTAAGATATAGTGAAGATCATTGTAAAAAAGGATAAAATAAGAGAGAGTAAGGCAGACAAGAAGAAAGTGTGATTGTAGATATTTATCTCAAAAATCATGACAAGGTTTCAATTTCTTAAACATATATCTAAGCCAATTTGAAATGTAAAATAGTTAATGCTCATCTTTCATTACAAACCAGGCCAATTTTTGAGGATGAAATGAAATTGAAAGTAAGAATCTAGTGTACTTTTAATGTTTTCCTACTACATCTAAATAGCCAATGCACATCTTTAATGTAGAAAAAATTAAAGCGAAGAAACTCATTATCTTTCAACTAACCTAGCATAGCACAGATTAGTAACTCTATAAATGAGAAAGCATAGTTAAAGAAATAAAAAACCATTCAAATTCAATATCTAGACCAACAATTGAGAGAAAATCTAACAATTATCAACACAACAAGATGGAAAATCTTTGCACATTTCCTTAGCTATATTAATTGGTGAATGTATACAAATTTTGATAAAAAAGTCTATCCCTTACAAAATGGTAACACTACCTATTTATAGAAATCATAGTTGTACTAGTCAATTTCAAGATACATATGTGTATAATAAAGATACATATCCTGGTATGAAAATTATATCATATATATGACTCTTCTATTTTGGACTAACATAAAACTCTATATGCTAACAAACTAGCATATACTTTTACAATAGAATATTCCAATTTACAAAATGTATGTGAAATCACGATACATAAATTATTATTTTGAGCTAGTGGTGGGCCTTTTGGTTGTATTTGTTGTAGGATGTTCTTAGCCTCAGTATGTTTTTCATTGATTATCTTTAGATCTAATGTAGGATTCATCAAACATCCATCTTCGTGGTCTGTCAATTTGCTAAAATATTTATCATTTCTCAACATGGCCTCCTTGATGCTCTGGGCCTCAGCTATTCACTCCCTTGAATTGAAAATAATATCCATGATTGTATGGTTCTCATTTTTGGATTGACCTTAACTTTCCCCCTTGTTTCTTAGATAGTGGTATTGGGTCTTTTCTTGAACTTCTCATGATCAATAAACCCTATAGAAGTGGGTTATGAAAGGTCTATCAACATAGTTCCCAAGAGTTTCTCAATCTTGCTTATCAATGTTTCATCTTCTATTATAATTTCACTGACATTGTTGTGCCATGTACTCAAATCCTTTACCTTATCAACAACAATGCCTAGGAATGCACTACAGCGTCCTAAACTAATAGTCCTAAAGTCTAGGATCTATCTCTTTACCTACACATTGATGAGCTCAGTAATTTATTCTTCTAAAGTTTTCCACTAGATGATCAAGGATTTGGATACTTGAGCTTATTATATTAAGGCACTTTGTCTAAGATACATAGACTTAAAGGCCTCAAACATGTCAAAAAATGTCCACTTAAAATCTTACTCATTTCTTCAAGGACTGAGAGGATGGCCTAGGTCTCAAGTTTCTACTTCTCCTTCCTTAAGTTAACAATTTGTTCCTTCAATCCCCTAATTATTGCCATTGACTATGCTAACTAGGCTCAAACCAAGCTCTCCACATCCTCTTTATGGATAGGATAATCTCCCAATGTTTGTCCTCCTACTAGAGTTAAGCCTATAAAATGTTTAACCTTTTGAAAGATGAACTCTTTTATACCCACCATGGCTTTCCTTATGGTGATCTTCTCTATCCCTTTGGTATCTAGATTGAAGTATACTATAGTGGTAGGCTCAGCCAACTAGGTGGATTCTAGAATTTTAAATATGGTTTTGCTAGATTCTCCTAGAACATCCATTCTCTTACCACCAATAGTTTTTGCCCCCACCATTCTCCTTTCTTCTTTCTCTTTCATCATCTCAACAATACAGGGTTTAAGGTCCTTTTTCACATCAGTGTTGATACTTTGTGTTAATGACCATAAATGGGACATGGAAATAATCTTTTGCAACTTCCCATAAATGAACCAATCTAGAAGGACTGGCCCATGAATAGGGAACTCATCACTAAACAAGTTTATCTCCTAAGATGGGTGTACAAATGGGATATTTGTCTTTTCAAACTAGTAGGGACAAGGGCCAACTCAATATACCTCTTCCTTTGAATGGTATTTTGGGATAGGTCCAACTCATGTTCCTTCCCTTATCCTTTTTAGTCCCTTCTAGTTGTCTAGGAGTTTCTATAACTTTCCCTACTTGGGTGCTAGGGTTTTCATCTATTTACCCCTTATCTAAGCTATAAGATTTCTCAAGATATTGTAAAACCTCCTCAACTATCTCATATGGCTCAATATCCACCATTTCCACATGTCCCACTAGAGGTGGTGGTTCTTGTGGAGGGATTGAAGATGAAGCTACTTCACGTAGCCCCTCTTCTAGCTCTTTCTTGACAGGGTCCTATGTTTGAGGCAATTCTATTTGAGGGGGTCCCTAGGGTGTTCTAGAGGTGGAATATAGTACATGTTACCAGAGTGGATGAATTTTAAAAATGTCCTTAGTTATATTTTGACCATGTGTTAATCTATGCTCTAGCTTGGCATTGCACTCTTTTAACATTGCCATCACCTCCTCAAAATTGCTTACCTTGGTATAAATGTGGTAAAAAATCCCAAGTTGATGATCATATACGTACTTGAGCATTTTATTATCTTTTAGATGATTCTTCACTACCCCTCGAGGGTCCCACATTATAAATTCATCCATTTGGAATGTAAAAGATTCCCTTTGTCTAGACATGACATCCACTTGCTTCCAATCTTCTAATGTGGTCTTTCCAATTATCATAGGACATGGGTGAAGGAGGATTTTATTCTTTTCCTTGCATACTCCATCAATGCCATTAAGGACATGTAATGTGATATCCTACTAAGCCAATTTTTTTGGGACATACATAGGTAATCTAAAGGGTGAGGTCATGGTTCCCTCAATCCTTATTACTATGTAGTTTGGATAATACTAGACATCTCAGATTATTTCCACATACCTTTTGATCAAGGGGTACATCCTAAGAATGGGAGATCTAGTGATAGCCTCAACCAAAGAGGGGTAAATTCCATCACAAATTAATTTCATGTTCTTTCTATATTTAAAAATGTGAGAAAAATTGGTTGCGGCTAGTAAGGCATCAAGCAGGTAAGCCATCATAAATAATATCTTGCTAGTCTTTCTCTTGATGGTTGTAAACTGACAACCTAGGTGGATACTTATCATATACCCAATGGGAGGGGTAATTTTTTTTCAATTAGGAAGTATACATAGGAAACCTAGGAGGGATTGACATAAGTAGTTGTGGCAGGCCCAAAAATCCTATTTACTAAGTTCATGACAACCCTAATCCCCTCTCTAAATTGGGAAATTAGAATTTTACCCTAGAAATCTCTGAAAACACAATTTCCATGATTGATCTAAGGTCTAAGGATGGTGTCTAGGTCATTATTAGCCATCCAATCATTAATTGTGGGCAAATCCACATGGGACCATAGGAGCTTATAGTAACCCTCAAAGGCTACATGGGTAATGTATGAAACTTTCATAGATGTTCCATATTTTACAATCTAGTCCTCATCTATTCTAAAATCAACAAAAAGTGGATAATCACATCAATACAATGAAGTACCCCAGGTTTAGCCGTTACAAGGTGAAGGTGAACCATTTACACAGCTACCAGGTCTTTATATTTTATGTTGAACTCCTCAATTTTCCTCTCATTCTGAGTGAGGGGTTACATCTCTTTTATGTAAAATAAGATCTCAGACCAATTATTGTATCCATTATTTAATGCCATAGTTTCCAATTATGTGTCCTTAAAAACCCTACCCAGGTGGTCTTTGGACAAGTAAAGGTCTATTTCCTCCCTCCATTATTGTTTACCTATTGCCATTTCTTATCAAACTTTCAAAAAAATGGTGAACTCTTACTTTGTATAAGTCTTTGGATTGTCCTTCTCGCACTTATAATTTCTATACAAGTTTAACTATGATTCGATCGTTCACAACCTTTCTATTTTATTTAGTTTTTTAGCTTCTCTATGAGATCTAATGGTAGAGGTGATTTGGACTTGGGTTAATTATTTCCTTTGATCTGATTAAGTCTTATGTATTTATACCTTTTCTTTTTTATATGGACAAAATCTAAGTTTTGCCATCTTTTTCTTATGTAGATCCTACGTGGTATCCATTTGGCATCATTTTATGGTATTTTTCATAATTGTTGAAAAGATAAATAGCTGTTAGTCTTTGAATTCTATCCTTTTCTTTACATCATTAGATCAAGATCCAAAGATTCAACATGAACCATCGATCTAAATCCTAGTCCTTTTATCTTATTAGTTGCTACATGGGTTCCATTTGAAGATATTTCATCATTAGATCAAATTTTTATGACTAAGAGAGGTCCATTATATCCATCCTAGATGTCCTTAGGTCATCAAATGACATTAGTGAGTATGTCAAATTCTAGTCCATGAAGTTCCTGTGGTGGAACATGAGAGTACCACATGGAGTCTTCATGGGGATTTGGATTTTTAATCTTTGAATCATACTATTAAACCTTGAGATGAAGCATAGATATTTGGATCTTCCTTTGTCATGTACAGTTGGATCAAGAGGAGTGATTAAGTATGGGTTAATGGATTTGCATTCAAGAAAAAGGATGAGTCAGGACTTGTGGTTAAATAAATACATAGGCTAAAATTTTATTATAATCCCATTCATATCAATAAATGTGAAATGGGTCTTAGGATGAAATCTTAGGTTAAATTTTAATTAAAAGGGGATTGGCTTAGGGAAAATAAAAGGGGACTCTGCTAACATATTTCATGAGGCAGTTAAGATTAGACAAGGATGTTTTAAAGGGGAAAACATAGGGACTTAAGTTTAATTTCATGTTAAGGTTTGGTTGTGATAATAAACATGACCAAACCTTAATATAAAATTAGACTTAAGTCTTTGTATTTTCAAAATTCCCACCAAATAACTCATGTTAGAATTTGAATTCAAATTTGAGGGTTTCAAATTTAGGGTTTTACTGAAGAGGGGCCAGGGTTAAAACTTAGAAAACTAAATGCCAATAGAACTCTAGTGTATCTTTTGCCATGTAGAAATTAGTGTTTCACGAATCATACACTTCTCACAACAAAGGGTAAAATATTAGAAGCATTAGGCATGCTAAAGTTTAAATAAAATATACCATCTTACCAAATGGATGATCTTCAAATATTAATGAAACTTAGGAGCATAGTAAAATTGATAGTAACAGGGCTTCAAAAATCTCAAGGGCCCTAATTTTGAAAATTAGGGGCATGTTAGCCCCAGAAAATGGTGACTCATATGGGGAATATAGCCACATGTTAGAACCTAGGGATTCTAGTTTATGTTAATTATTAGGTCCTCTATCTTATTGGATCCAGGTCATCACTTGAGATCTATCCATGGTTGAAACATGCTTTGTAATTAAAATATTGAGCTTAAACTACTAGGATATAGTAATGTTATGTGTGTTCTTTGATTCCACTTACTTTGTGCCATGGGATTAAAGGAACAACTTCTAAGTTTCATGTCTTTCATTATTTGTACTGGCTAGTAGCTTGTTTAGGCATTCATGAGGGGGGTTATTCTTTCAGTTCATGCAGGCTTGGAAATTACTCCAATTCTATCCAAGATTCCATAGTACCAATAGAGATTCCTTTGGCTCCATTCGAGGCCTTGATCCATTGCCAACCAAGAATTTATAGCCCTGATGAAGATTACCTGAATCACCTATGCTTGAAAAGCTTTAGATTTTACACTAAATTCTTATTTTTTATATCTTTTGACATATATTTAATGCTTCTAGTAAGGTTGGGAACCAAGGTAGATACATTTAAGGATGTCATTCATGGGTTTGATTTCATAAAATCACCTATGGTTGTAACCATTATACTAGAAAAGGATGTCTTGTTAAGTGCAAACATGATTTTATCCTAACAGATTAAACACAATTTCAAAAGTGCAACTCTTTTTAAATCCATATTCATGTCTAAGTAATGTTTGGGTCTAAATAAATAATGGATCTCTTTATTGATCCTTACCATTTTCCCTATGTTATAGCACCAAGATCATATTTCAGGTTTGTGGTCATCATATGCATGGGGTTTATACCCTATCATCAAATTTTGATAATTTCAAGGAGATAAGATATTTTGGGTACCAGACTATCCAAGAGGAATTATTAGTGATAAGGAATAAAGAAAAAATATAAATCAAAAGCACAAACAAAATCAATCAAAAAACAAGAAATAACTAAAGACAGCAAAAGGTAGATAAATATATACAAATAGAACAAGAAAGAGAATCAAAAAAGAAACTAACTAACCTACCTACCCTACTTAAATAGCCTTACATATTTTATTCCATGAAAACCTTAGTGGAGCTTCATCAAAGTAATATTTGAGATGTTGCTTATTGGTGGGAAATGTGAACTCTACTCCTTGAAGGTATTTTAGCTTGAAAGTATTTTTTCCAAGTGTGTCAGCAATCTAATATGGGCCAATCCATAAAGGTGTGAATTTTCCATGTTTGCCTTTGGATTTAGATGCCTTTCCCCAAAGGAGGACTAGGTATCCCTATCTAAATGCCTTCACTTTTAAACTTTTATCAAACCATATTCTAACTATGGTTTGATGATTGCTAAAGTTAGCAAAGGATTCCTCCCTTGCATCTCCCATCTAAATGATAACTAGTAACCTATAGTTTGTAATCTTTGGAATTTCCTCCATGTATTCATGCATAAATTTTAATTTGCATAAATTAAGAGTGATAGGAAAGATAGGTTCTTGGACATACGCCAATAGGAATGGGGATGAATCTAAGGCTTACTTGATTCTAATCCTATATGTACATAGAGAATATTTGAGGATTTTGTGGCAAGACCTAGGTTTATCTTCAGCTGATATTTTGATTGCCTTGATCAGGTTCTTGTTGATAGATTCAAAGATGTCATTTCCTTGGGGGTAATGGTTGGAAGCAAACTTTATAGAAATGACATTGTCATAAGCTCATTCAGTCATCTCTATGGACACAAATGTAGATCCATTATCACACACCAATGAGATTAGGGTTTCAAATCTAGTAAAAATGTTTTCCTTCAAGAAGTTGCACACTTATTCTATCCTATAGTTTTTGGTGGCTACAAATTTAATTCACCTTGTAAAATAGTATATAAAAGTTAGGATATATTTGTGGCCTTCATAAAAATTGGGTTTTATCACTCCTATGAAATCTAACCCCCATTGTGCAAAGGGTTTATCAACCATCACTAGTTATAGAGGCATGGCTACCTTTGGTTCTTTAGTGCTAAAGATTTGACAAGAATGGCATTCCCTTATGTGCCTGTGAGCATCCTTGAAAATGGTGGGCTAATGGTAACCAACCCTGAGTATTTTTTGAATTGATGTTCTTCTTGATAGATGTCCACTACCTAACTTTTCATGGAAAGTACTCATGATATCACAAGCATCCTCCTATGATATACATCTAAAATAGAATCCTTCAAAGTTTTTTCTAGATAATATTATATCTTTGATCAAATAGTGAGAAGCTTTGAGTCTTAGGGATCTCTTTTGTTCCCTTGTAAGGCTTGTTAGACAAGCACCATTAATAAATAAGTGAATCAAGAATCCATATCATTCATTAGTTTGGAATTCATGTTACTCAACCTATAGGATATTTAGCTTGGGATTGGTGATGGTAATCATTTGAACTAAGCATTGGCACCTTACCAGTTTGGCCATTTTCATCTTTATATCATACTCTTGTAAAACTCACATCCATTTACCTCTATGTTCACCCAATTCATTTTGACTCAGTGTGAATTTTATAGTAGGGTCTAGAAAGATAACATGTACTTTATTTCTGACAATGTAATATCTAAATTTTATTACTACTTTTACTAGTGCATATGCCTATTTATCAATCAAGGAGTAGTTAAATTTTACATTTTTTAAATTGGTAATCATAAAGAATATTGGGTGATCATTCCCATAAAATTTTTGAATGAGGAAAATAGGCATTATGTGATCAAAAGCAAATGAATACAAGTAAAAGTCCTTTGAAAAGTTAGTACTTATCAACACTAGGGCTTGGCCAATTGCTTCCTTGATACTATTGAATGTTTTCTTGGACTGCTCATTCCATGTTATTTTGGCATATTTCTCGAGCATGTCATGTAGTGGTTTAACAATCTCAACAAAACTTGAAATGAATTTTCTCATGAAGTTTATCTTTCCAAAAAATGACTTCAACTCTTTTTGATTGTTTGGAAGCTCTATCTTAGAAATGTATTCCACTCTTTCAAGATCTACAAAGATCCCATCCTTAGTGATGACATGACCTAGAAACTTCCCTTAAATAACACAAAATATTCTTTTATTAAGGTTAAGATAAATAGCATACCTCCTTCACCTCTCAAATTATTGATGAAGGTGTGTGAAACGATCCTCCCTATTTTTGGAGAATACTATTAGGTCATCCATGTATATTATGATGCATTTACCAACTTGCCCTTGGAAAGCATGGTCCATGTCCATTTGAAAATTATCCCCTACATTAATTAGTCTAAAGGGCATCCTTTTCTAAGAAAAATTTCCCCACTTATTAGTAAAGGTTATCTTCATTATATCTTCTTTGTCCACTAACAGCTAGTTACACATTGAAAATCCATCAAGGAAGGACATCATGGATGATCCTAAATTAACCTGTATCCCTTGGTCTAGAGAGGGAAAAAGATAATTGTGATTTTTAGATGATTTTTTAATATTCCTAAAGTTAATATAGAATCTGATTTTACCATTCTATTTTCTAACTAGGACCAAGTTGGCAACCGAAGTGGAGTGCCTAATGGGAAACACAATCCTTGTATCTAACAATTTATTGACTTCTTTATATGTCATGGGTTCTATGAAAAGGTTAATAGGCCTCTATTTTTTCCTGAAGGGTTTATAATTTTCCTTGAGGGGTATAGTGTGGGTGATAAACTTAGGATCAATTTTTTTCAAATCAACATAATACCAAGCTATTATTTCCTTGTACTTGGTGAGCAAATCTCTAGATTTTTTGTTCTCCATTTTATGCAAGCCTTCCCCACATTAACTTACTAGGGTTGATTTATGGGGCCAAGATTCATTGTATTATAATCATTCCCACTTACCTTGGGAACTTAGGGGTTTCAGTAAGCTTATCTTGATCAAATAACCTTTTTAATGAAATCATTCCCTTGGGTATCTTCTTATCCTTTAGCTGAATGACTTCACCATCAAATTATCTCTCAAGGGTATTTCCATCTATTTCATCAATAATATGAGCTTTAAAATCCCTCGAGTTAGTCATGAATTCTAAGATCTACTAGTCATAATTGAAGACTTGGAAATCATTCACATTATCTAGGATTGAGGAGCGGGGTATTAGTTAAATACTAAGGTTAGGGGAATCTTGATTAGGCATGAGGTTGGTTATAGTAGAAGACAACCCATCAACATCATTATTTTCTTCTCTAGGGATAATAAGGATAATGAATGCATCAAAGGACTTTATTAAATCCTAGACTCTAAATTTATACCTCTTAAGGTATGAAATCTTGCATTGGTATTTGCTCCTTACTTCACTGACTACAAGTTCAAAATCTCCATTAACAAGTAGCTCCCTAACCTTATTTTTAATAGTAAATCATAACCCTATGATAAGATCTTCATACTCAGCTAGGTTATTAGTACATGGGAACTATAATCTATAAGATGCATGATATCATTTATCAGTAGGGTTTGTCAAGACAATACCAACTCTAGATTTAAACTTGCATTTAGCACCATCAACATAAATTTTCCATAAGAAAATTACAACCTGGGTGTTTAGCGAACCAACAACTTTTATATTCTCTAAGGTGAAGAATCTTAAGTCAAAATCAAGGATGTTAACTCTTTTATTTATTACATTATATTCAATAATCATGTGTTTCATTCTTGGTTATCTTTCCACTCTTATCTGATTTGGAACACCTTTCCATGGTAGCCATAGATGTGAAAAGTCAATAGACATATATAAATTTAAGTACTTCGTCCATTCTCTACTTAAAAGTAATCTATATGCATTGGGAATGTCCATTACCTAAATGTCAATGAATTGTTGATCTTTGGGTTCACTGGCTAACTACATGTGTACATTTAATAATTCCATAGTAACTCAAACTCTTGATTTGTCCAACTATGTAACTACCGTATCAGACTTGATTGGGATGAGTCCAAGATGTTCACATATTCCTACATGTATGATATTAGTTGATGCCCCAAAATCTAAAAGATAATAGTGGATATTTTTATCAAATATCCTGATAGTGAGTAGGAATCATGAAGATTTTTCCTTGGTCATTTAGATGGTCACATTTACACTATTATCCCTAAGTGGATTCCTAGGTTTCTTAGATAATTATTCCAATAGAAAATCTCTTCTCTCTGTAATTTGAGTCAATTCATGAAAAATGATGTTGGCCTAAATTTTCTTCATGTCTTCAATAATGTTATAGCTAGTCCTACTTGGGGAATTAACACTAGGCTTGGAAGAACTCCCTTTGGGTGGTTTAAATTCATTCCTTAAAGTGGTATCAAGAGAGGTCCCATAATTTTTTGGGGGATTTGAAGTGGTCAGTGGTTATTTCTGCTCCCTATTCCTCAGAGGGTATGCCTTCAAGAATTGTTAAAATGATTGGATCTCTTTAGGAATATTTTTTGGTTCATTATCTTCCTAAAAAGGGAATTGGAATGTCTCAACCATATGAAATTGGTCTAATGACTTGGACCTAGAAGAATTTGTAGCATTTTACTTATTGGGGACCACTTTGAATGTGTCTAGATCTTCTTGAAAAGCTTCAAAGGCTTTTTAAAATTCAATGCAATCAATTTCACCATGTTTAATAGTAGCATGCACTCTACAGTAGTCAGGTAGAGCAATGTTAGTGAGATTGATGTATATGGTCTTATTCCTATATGAGAGTTCATTAGCCTTGTTAATATTGAAGATGTTGTCATTCTAGAATCTATTTCTTGGTCTATTAAACTTTTGGAAAGTAAAGTTCCTTCTAGAACTCTCACCAATATTACCAACATGTTTTTGCAATTGAATAAATCAGTGGAAAGTTTCTAGACCATCTTTAATAAGGACTCATTCTCGCTCTTAGGGGGCTCAAAATTATGGACCTAATTTTTTCTTGTACCAAAATTTAGTGTTAAGGTTTTTTTTACCATTATTAGAAGATCCATTAGTATCTTAGTGATTTAGGAATCCAATATTTTGATTAAGAGCAACATAACTAGTAGGTAGTATGCTTAGAGCTAGGACTTGATTAAGAGTTAGGGTGTTTTGATTATTACTAAGAAAAAGTTTCAGAGTAGGTATATATGGGTTGACATTAGGAATGGAGAAAGTCATTTGACCTTGTGGTTAAATTTTATCACTAGTAACTATTACTTTAGAATAAGATTAGGCTAATGAAACTATAACTAGGATAGATCTCTTTCAGAACCTAGAGATCATGGGATCTACTTCATCCTTGTAGATTTTTAGGGCTAGGACCTCATTAGGCCTATCAGGTTCCATGGTCCTACTATACATTTTCTAGAATCTTGCGTTGAAAGACCTTATAGGCTCACTTGCATCTCTCTTAATGGTTGTGAGTTAATGATAAATGACACAAGGACTAATAATCTTTCCAAACTAGTAAATAAAAAGAGTGTTAAAATAATTCTAGGAGGTAATGCAATCATCATGAGAATTGAATAACCATCCATACACTATATCTTTGAAAGTAAATGGAAACAACCTACATACTACATCTTCATGTATGACATTTAATAATCTTAAAGCAACTTCAAAAAACTTAACATATTCCTCTGTAGTTACAACACCAGTTGGACTAAATATGGGTAAACACTTCTCAAGGTTACATACTAAATCAATGACTACACATTTTACATTAATGGGAGAGATTCCTAACCAAGCCATACCTAGATGTGATTTGAATGCAAGGGTACCTTGAATAGGAGAAGTTGGTAAAGACTTAGAAAGTCTTCATCTACCTCTATCACATTTATTTCTTTGATGAATTTGTAGCTCAAGTAAAGGCTCTCTTATTTTTTAGCATGATTTGGTGTGAATTCTAGGTAGTTCCAACTTGAATATGTGAAATCCTATTTGAAATATGGTGTATCAAGTTAATATTTACAATAATTAAGGAATAAATATGCACACTATGCTAATTTTGTAAAGATTCATGTAGAAAATGATAAAGGACATCAAATTTCTACTAAGATGGCTCGAGGTTGTATCCTATTATGAAAACATAGTTGATCTTTACAAGTTTGAGCCTTAGATGAACCAAAATCTATAAGAGATCACCTGATCTTTAAACAAAATAAGCCATCATAATCTCAAATGTTGTAGATCTTCAAATTCAAAGATATATTTACCAAAACTAAGCTATCATCTTCTAAATAAGCATGACATTTACCTCAATGAAACTTAAAGATATGTCAAAAAACTCTAAGACCATTAATCTTTACAATTGGGAGTGAATATCTACCCAAAAGCATAACAATAACATTGATTCTTGACCAATTAATACCAAGAGGGCCCTCCTTTTAGTGCTAGTGGAGCTTCTCATGTTGTTGATTCTAAATGTACAACAGGTGCTTTCAATGTTTAGAAAAAAATACTCATTTTAGAATTCCAAAAATTTAGAGCATGAGATATAGTTATTTGGCAATTATGATTCTAGTGGTGAAATAAAAGTAGATTAAAGTAGACTATTCCATAATATGTATATTTATGGGTGGTTATGAGCCACCTTGGTTCAATCCTCACCACTTTTGGTAAGTCTTTGGTCAAATATCAATGTTATACTAAACTAAATGGATATAGATAGTGGAATATAAGCTATAGTGAAGATCATTGTAAAAAAAGAGAAAAGTAAAGAGGGTAAGGTAGAAAATAATCAAGTGTGATTACAGGTCTTTATCTCAAACATCATGACAAGGTGTCAATTTATTAAATATACATTTAAATCAATTTTCCATGAAAAATAGCTAATGCTCAAGTTTTATTACAAACCAAGACAATTTTTGAGGATGAAATGAAATTACAAGTAATAACCTAGTGTACTTTTAATTTTTTATTATTAAATATAAATAGCTAATGCACATCGTTGATGTAGAAAAACTTAAAGTGAAGAAACTCATGATATTTTCAACTAACCTAGCATAACATAGATTAGCAACCCTATAAATGAGAAAATGTAGTTTAAGAAATATAAAAACCATTCAAATTCAAGATCTAGACCAACAATTGAGAGGAAAGCTAACAATCATCAACACAACAAGATGGGAAATCTTTGTAGAATTCCTTAGTTGTATTAATTGGTGCAAGTATACAATTTTTTCTAAAAAATCTCTCCCTTACAAAATGGTAGCACTTATTATTTATAGAAAGCATAGGTGGTGTACCAGTTAGTTTCAAGATACATATGTGTAAAATAAGGATAGCTATCCTTGTATGAAAATTATATCATACATATGACTCTTCTCCATTAGACTGACCTAAAACTCTATATGCTAACAAACTAGTATAAACTTGTACAATAGAATATTCCATTTTACAAAATGTACTCAAAATCATCATACATAGAATTTTATATCTAGCTGGTGGTGGGCCTCTTGGCTATCTTTGTTGTAGTATGTTCTTAGCCTTAGTATGTCATTCATTGATTATCTCTAGATCTACTGTAGTCTTCATTAAACATCCATCTTCATGGTCTGTTATTTTGATGAACTCTTTGTGATTTATAAACATGGCCTTGTTGATGCTCTAGGCCTCTATTATTCGCTCCCATGAATAGAAGATAATATCCATGATTTTATGGTTCTTATTTCTAGATTGGCCTTGGCTTTTCCCCCTTATTTCTTGGATAGTGGTAGTGGATCATCAGTCAACCCCATAGCATTGGGTTGTGAAGGCTCTATCAACATAGTTTCCAAGAGTTTCTCAATCCTTCTTATCAAAGTTTTATCTTCTCTTACAAGCTCATTGAAATTATTGTGCCATCTGCTCAAATCCTACACCTTATCAATAATAATGCCTAGGATTGCACTCAAGTATCCCAAACTAAAAGTCTTGAAGTTTGGGATCTATCTCTTTACTTGTACATTAATGAGCTCAGAAATTTGTTTTTCTAAATTCTACCATTGGATGACCAAGCCTTTAGCTTCTTTAGATTATTTTATTAAGTCACTCTATCTAAGATTCATATCCTTCAAGGCATCAAACATATCAAAAAATGATCCACTTAACATCTTAAAAATTTCCTCAGGGACCAAGAGGATGGCCTGGGTCTCAAGGTTCTACTTCAACTTCCTCATGTTGGAAATATGTTACTTCAATCCCCTATTTATTACCATTTCCTATGCTTATTGGGCTCCAACCAATCTTTCCACATTCTCTTGATGGATGGGATGCTATCCCAATGCTTGTCATCCTACAAGAGTTAGGCCTATGAAAGGTTATACCTCTTGAAAGGTGAAATATTATGTACCCACCACATCTTTCCTTATGGTGATATTATCTATCCCTGTGGTATCTAGATTGAAGTATACTGTAGTGGCAGGCTCAGTCAATTATGTGGCTTCTAGAATTTTAACTTTGGTGTGATTGGATTCTCTTAGATCATCCATTCTCTTGCCACCAACCCCTTTTACCTCCATTATTATCCTTTTTCTTACTATTTCATCATCTAAAAAATACATAGTTAGAGTTCTTTTTTCACATCAATATTGATACTTTGTGTTAATACCCATAAATGAGCCATGGCAGGAATATTTTACAACTTCCCATAAGTGAACCAATCTCGAATGACTAGCCTATGAATGGGGAACTCATCACTAAACATGCTTATCTCTTAGGTAGTTATACAAATGGGATATTTTGGCTTTTCAAACTGGTAGGGACAAGGGCCAACTCAATCTTCCTCTTTCTTTTAATGGTAGTTAGGATAGGGCCAACTCATGTTCCTTTCCCTTATCCTTTTTAGTCCCTTCTAGTTGTCAAGGAGTCTCTGCAACTTTCCCTACTTGGTGTGCTAGGGTCTTCATTTATTTCCCCCTTATCTAATCCATAAGCTTCTTCAAGAGCTTAGAAATCCTCCTTAAATATCACATATGGATCAAGATCTACCATGTCCATATGTTCCATCAGAGGTGGTGGTTCTTGTGGAGGACCTAAATTTGATGTTGCTTCACCTAGACTCTCTTCTAGATATTTTTGGATAGCATCTTGTGTTTGAGGCAATTCTATTCGAGGGGGTCCTTGGGGTGGTTTAGGGGTGCAAGGAAATAAATAGTATTGGAGTGGATGCATTTGGAAAATGTCCTTAGTTGGCTTGTGCCCATGTGTTAATCTGTGCTCTAGCTTGGCATTGCACTCTTTTAACCTTGTCAACACCTCCTCAAAATTGCTTGCCTTGGTATAAATGTATTGAAAAACTATAGGATAATGATCATATACCTACTTGAGCATTCTCTTATCTTGTAGATGATTATTCACTACCCCTCTAAGGTCCCATATTCTCAATTCATCCATTTGGAAGGTAAAAACTTCCCTTTATCTAGACATGGCATCCATTTGTTTCCAATCCTATAATGTGGTCTTTCTAATTATCAGAGGAAATGGGTGGAGGTGGCCTTTATTATTTTCCTTGCATACTCCATCAATCCCATTAAGGAGTTGGAATGTGATCTCCTACA
Source organism: Torreya grandis (assembly GCA_037957365.1). Classification (NCBI taxonomy): domain Eukaryota; kingdom Viridiplantae; phylum Streptophyta; class Pinopsida; order Cupressales; family Taxaceae; genus Torreya; species Torreya grandis. The sequence goes on from JARHVA010004004.1 coordinate 1,383,378, forward strand.
CAACAAGATTTCTTGGGATATACATAGGTAATCTAAAGGGTGAGGACATGGTTCCTTCAATCCTTATTACTATATAGTCTAGATAATACCATACATCTCCCATCATTTCCACATACCTTTTGATTAGTGGGTGCATCCTAAGCATGGGAGAGCTAGTGACAACTTAAATCGAAGAGGGGTAAATTCCATCACAAATGAACTACATATTGTTTCTTTATTTAAAAATGTGAAGCTTGGAGTAGTGATGAGAAATAATGAATCTACTATTGGGAGACTAATTTTTTATTTGAGGGAACACGGTTGAGGCCAATAAGGCATCAAATAGGTAAGACATCATAAATAATTATTTTTTGGTCTTCCTCTTGATGGTTATAAACTAATAACCTAGGTGGATACCTATCATATCCCTAATGGGAGGGGTGAGTTGTTGTTTAATTAAGAAGTATACATAGGAATCCTAGGTAGGATTAACATAAGTAGTTGTGGTAAGACCATAAATCATATTTAGTAAGGTCATGACAATCTTAATCCCCTCTCTAAATTGGGTAATTGGAATTCTACCTTAGAAATATTTGAAAACATAATTTCCTTGATTGATCCAAGGTCTAAGGATGGTGTCTAGGTCATTCTTAGTGGTCCAATCATTAATTATGGGAAAATCTACATAGGACCATGGGAAATTATAGTAACCCTCAAAGGCTACAAGGTAATGTATGAAATTTTCCTAGATGTTCCATATTTTACAATCTAATCCTCATATATTCTATAATCAGCAAAAAACAAAACAATCACGTTGATACAATGAAGTACATTAGGTTTAGCTACTGCATGGTGAAGGCCAACCATTTGCAAAGCTATTAGGTATTTGTATTTTGTGTTAACTACCTCAATTTTCTTCTTATTCTGATTAAGGGTCTGTATCTCTTATATGGAAAAGAATATCTTGGAACAATTCTTGCATCTATTGTTTAATACCATGGTGTCTAATTCCATGTCCTTGAAAACCTTACCCAGGTGGTCCATGAACAAGTAAAGGTCTTTTTCCTCCATTCATTGTTGTTTGTTTACTACCATTATTTCTCAAAAAATTTAAAAAATGGTGAACAATTACTTTGCATATTTCTTTGGATTTTCCTTCTTGCACTTAGAATTGATTTGCAAGTTTGACTATGACTTGACCATTTATAGTCTTTCCATTTTATGTAGCTTTTTAGGTTTTCTCAGAGATTTAATGGTAGAGATGATTTAGACCTAGGTTCATTCATGCCATTGATCTAGTTAAGACTTATGTATTTATACCTTTGCTTTTACAAATGCACAAACTATAAGTTTTTTCATCTTTTGCTTATGTGGATCATACATGGCATCCATTTGGCATCATTTTTTAGCATTTTTCATAATTTTTCAAAAGACAACTAGCCATTAGTCTTTGAATTATTCCCTTTATTTTACACCATTGGATCAATATCCAAAGATTTAGTGTGAATAATCAATCTAAATCTTGGGACTTTTATCTTATTAGTCATTATAAGCATTAAGTCTTATAATTATGCCACCTAGCATATTATCATGCCATTGATCTCCAACCTCCAAGATTTTTCCACTATCGAGCTCTCAAGATTCTTGGGTTCTATTAAAAAATATCACACCATTGGATTAAATTAGTAAAAATGAGTGAGGGACATTGGATCCATCCCATATTTCCTCATTGTCATCAAATGACGTTAGTGAGACCATCAAATTTTAGTCCATGAAGTTACTATGGTCGAACATGAGAGTGCCACATGGCATCTTCATGGGGATTTATATTTTCAATCTTTGACTCACACCGTTAGATAAAAACCCCATGATGAAGTGTAAATCATTATATCTTCCTTTGTCATTCACCATTGTCTCAAGAGGAGTGATTAAGCATGGGCCATTAGATTTGTGTTCAGGAAAAGGACCATGTTAGGACTCACAGTTAAATAGATACATAGGCAAAAATTTTATTATGAGGCCCCGTTCATATTAAAACATATGAAGGGGGCCTTAAGAGGAAACCTTAAGATAAATTTTAATTAAAATAGGCTCTACTTAGGGAAAATAAAAGGGGACCCCGCCAACATATTTCTTGGGGTGATTAAGATTAGACAAAGATGTTTTAAAGGGGAAATCACAAGGACTTAAGTTTAATTTCATGTTAAGGTTTGGTTTTGCTAATAAACATGACCAAGACTTAATATAAAATTAATGTTAAGTCTTTGTATTTTCAAAATTATTGCCAAATAACTCCCACAAAAATTTGAATTCAAATTTGAGGGTTTCAAATTTAGGGTTTTGCTGAAGAGGGGCCAAGGTTAAAACTTAGCAAACCAAATGGTAGCAAAACTTTGGTGGATCTTTTGCCTAGTAAAATCAGTGTTTCATGAATCTTACACTTCTCACAACATAGGGTAAAATGTTAGAAGCATTATGATTACTAAGGTTTAAATAAAATATATGATCTTACCAAATGGATGATCTTCAAATTCTAATGAAACTTAGGAGCATAGAAAAATTGATAGTAACAAGGTTTCAAACATCTCAAGGGCCCTAATTATGAAAATTAGGGGTATGTTGGCCCCAATATTATGTATAATAATTCAATGAATTTTGTTTGACCATAAATAGTAAGTTCAAGGATCTAGCATATTACATCCAAAATATCCATGACATAATGAAAGAAGACACATTCCCTTCTAATGTTGAATGTACATGATAGTTTTGTCCTAAAAATCACCATTACATGTCCTACATAGAGACCTACACAAAATATTTCATGATAAAATCCTTGATTTTAGATTGGCATCTATAGTAAATATGTTACTTCAAGAAGTAAAAGAACAAAAAATGCATTTGATCTAGTTCAAAATATGGAAATCAGAGATATGTTATTTGTCAAACATGATGATTTTATAGGAGTAAACTACATAGTTTGGGTTGATAGAATTGAAATCAATATTGAGATACTACAAAAAATGGAGATACATAATAAAGGGTCAAAATAACTTGGTTCATCCTAGTTTATGGGGGAAAAAAGATGCAGAAGAAGAAAACAATTATTTAGGTTATTTGGACAATAAATGAAAGCCAAACCCAATTGACACCTTTTTATCATCCATTCTTCTAGATAATATCATCTATGCTTGAAAACAAAATAACCTTTAAGTAAACTACTTACTATAAATGATTTTTTTAAATCTATTATAACAAATTATTTGATTGCATCATCACATTAGGCACTATCAAAAATATTGATAAAGGATTGGGAGCTATTATTTCCTTTCATGACATTGGAAAAATTGAAATGGTGTTTCCTTTTATTTTTGAATGAGAAATATGAATGGTTATTTTAAAAATTATCCTACATTTTTTGAAAATGTAAAATGTTTTATTGAACTCAGTTAAGAGATGCCTTATTATTTTATTTACTTTTTTAGAGTTTTTAGAGTCTTCTTTTGTGGTTTTTGTCTAAAACCCCCTTATTGTGGAAATTATGTATCAGTGTTCCATGTTATGAATTATTATTTTGTTTTATAATATGTAAAAGTTAGTATTTGAAAATTGTGAATCTATAAAATGTCTTTGACATTTGAATGTTGGAATGTGCAGTTCACATTTTTAGTATTTCAAAATGGTCTTCAGCTTTTATGTATTCCAAATAGCAAGTTCACATTTTGTGAATCACAAAAAGATATTTGGATTTTAAGTTTTTAAATTTATACTTTGAATTTTTGATCCTTCAAAATGGTCTTAAAAATTTGCACATCATAATTTACTCTTTGACATTTTTGCATTGTAAAATATACTTTGACATTTCGAAGTTTGTGAAATGGTATTTGAGGTTTATGCCTTGGAATTTCTCACTTTGACATTTATGTCACATGGTTTTTTCCATGTTACTATTAATTATTTGTGTAAATTTATTATAATGTTTTCTGTATTGGCATTTTGTTTGATGACAATAAGAATTGGGAATTCCACAATTACACATCAAGATTTATTCTTAGGCATTTACGTATCAACAAATGGTCTTCAAATTTTAATTTTTCCAAATTAAAATTCATATTTAATTATAAATAAATGTGTTTGAGAGTTTTAAATGATGTCATGGAGGTGTCCAGATGAGTGGATAATGTCTTTTGATTGTCTAAGTGTCAATGACAAAGTGTGCAATGTGTTTGTCATAGTATGCTTAAAGTAGGCTTGGTTGATCTTCAGTTTCAACATGATTGAGGATGTTTAGGTATGGATATGGTGATTTTAGGTTATGAAATGGGTCATATCATATGTCAATTATTATTGGATAGCTTCTATAAGTGCATGGTATTCATCCAGTTCTTCATTATGTTCATTTTGGTATAGTTGGTTCTGTGATAGAAAAATTTGAGTAGGCATATTGATGATGTAATATATCACACATGTGAAGGTTATAAGAGAATATTAATATATGAATGGATTACCATATGAAAATATATCATATGTTCCAAATTTTAGTTCATGTGATTAATCACAAAAAAATTTATTAAGGCTAAAAGTTGGCCTTCTAGGCAGACTGTAATAGTTCCCATACTTAGACAGACCATCCTTGTACATCATGCATATATGTATGAAATAATATGTTGGTGTATTTTATTTTGGTATGAATAAATTCAACCAATGTCAAAGGAATTCATAGATATATTTTCTATAGTGCTAAGATGGTCTCCTAGAAATTTGGAGTCTTGAAGTGTTTTCTAGATCAAGATATAAATCTTCAAAGTTATACATGCAAATTGTGATGGGCTAAAGACCATAAAAATAAACTACATTGATGTCTAAGGTAATTGTATATAAGATATAATGGTTAGTTCTTAATCATAAATATTGATATTAATGGTGTGTATGAATTCAACATGTTAAAGGTTGCACGTGTAGGTAACAAGTGTCACAAGCTTGTTAGTCTAACAGAAGATCAATGGTGAGTGGTGGTTTGTACTGACAAAGATCAATGGTATGGGACAAGTTAAAGAGTTAATAATTCATGTGAGATTGAAAAGTGGCACAAGTGAAGAGGAATATCATTAAAATTCTTAGAAGGCATGTGAGGGTACCAAGTAACATAATCTTAGGAGTTTTGAGCAAAATCTAATGATGAACACTACAAAATAAATACCTGGTTAATCTACAGAGATCGATGGAGCATGTTTGTCCACAATTGACAAGATGTAGCAAGATGACAATAAGTGATCTATGTTTAAAAAGTGAGAAAAGGTAAAGACTAAGATAATTTCTAAGGAGATTGATGGTGCATATTTTTTCAATCTATGAAATTGCATGAGATGTTGGAAAAGTATTCGAAGTTTAACACTTGCTTAGTGACCATTCAATTTCAAATATTTGAATTTATGAGGGAAGACTAGTCTATTGTATTTTGATCATATCTTTTGATCTAGGATGAATTTGAAGTTGAATTAAAAATAAAAGTTGTAAAGGAATTCAATTCACATCTAGAAATATATATTTAAATTTTTGAATTTCTATACAATTACAAATATAGTGCTCCAAAGTTAACTATGTGTTTAGTTATGCTTTACAAGTAACTTGAGAAGGGTAATTGAGTTTTTGATGATGGTATTTTGATGTTTCAAGATGAGATAGCTATTGGAGAGTATTTTAGACTCTATGAATACCATTTTATGGATTTTGGAGGTTTGACCAATCCATATATTGTATGGGCAAATGCTTAGTAGTTGACTTTATATTTATTCATGGTGATTATGTACAAATAATGTTGTTTGAGTGGATTATAATTTAGTAGAAGAGTGTTTTGGTGGCTGTGATCATTTGAGGATGTCCTAGGGTCATGTGGAGTGAACCTATGCATTTTGAAGTAGTCTTATGTTTCTAATTTTGTTAATGGAGTGATAAATGGGGGAATAGGTATTCATGAGACCTATAAGAGCTATTAAGGCGTAATTTAAAGGTGTATCTACTTAAGTGTGACCAATGGATGCTATGGACAAATATGAAAGTGGTATTGATCTATTTTATATGTCTTAAGTGATAAGGCAAGTATTATGTCTGAATAAGAATATAATAATCATGAAGGCTCTATAAAAGGTGAAATTAAATGTGGTTATTTATTGAAGTGAAAGGCTTGTGGAAAAGATGTGAGTGACCTGAGAGAAGAGGTGTGTGTGAAAGTTTTATATTGAAGGAAAGGGTGTGTGCCCAATGGATGGATTAAAAATTAGAGTAGGTTGACGATTATGTGTATGAACTATAGGTTATATTTGTGATGTAAAGGACAATGCTATTGTAGGCTTGAAGATTGAAGGTGGTTGGAAGGGCTTGCTAATATTACAGACAAGTTCTCTTTGAGAAATAAGTTATTCACTAAAGCTGATTAGAAGGACTTGACTAAAAAGTGGTTAGAAGGACTTGATCATCTTAGGGGTAGGTGCTCCTTGTGAAACATATGTTTCACTAAATTTTGGTCAAAAGGACTTTATCATTATCATGTTTTAATACTTATTATATGACAAGTACTACATGTTTTTGAAGTCTTGAGATTGGGTTTTATTCCCCAAGAGGGTTTCCCATATAGATCTTATATTGTGTATATAATCTTGAATTATCTATTATTCATTGCTATGAATGATGTGTATATTCTATGAATGCTTGTGATAATTGAATAAGGTTTTGAAAGGATTGGAATTGAATTTTAAATATATTTAATCACTGATTCACTCCACCCTTCTCAATGATTATACCTCTAAAAATTGGTATTAGATTAGATCCTTTGTTAAAGGCTTGACAACTTAAAGGATATATAAGGTACAATATGGGTAACCATAAAATGCAAGGAGGTTTTTACAGTATGCAAGAATTGATGTTTAATAGATCAAATTATGATTTTTGGAGTGTGAGGATGAAGACCAACATCATGTCCTAGGGTTTGACACTTGGAAATCTATTGTAGATGGTTAATTTTCACCTATTATTCCTCCATCTAGTGTTACAGATAAGAAGTTGTTTGAGAATAATTATAAAGAAATGAATGTTATCACTTGTGATATTTTAGAGGTTAAATACACCAAGGTAAAATATTGCATATCTTTCAAGGAAATGTGGAATAAATTAAACACTATTTATGAAGGAGATTCAAAGGTTAAGCTGGCAAAGTTGTAGACTCATCAAAGACAAAAGGTTAGTGTCTTAAAATGAAGGAAGAAGATTTTTTGGCATCCTTTCTGTAGAGAGTTCATGAGATTATGAACATCATCAGAGGTCTTAGATAGAATATTGAAGAAGCTACTATGGTTCAAAAGGTATTAATATCTCTCTTTATCTCAAGTTTGATTCTAAATTATCTATTTTAGAAGAAAGTCATGATCTTACTCAGTTGAAGATAGATGAATTGCATGGCATCCTTACTTCCTATGAGATGACATTAAATGATGATATACCACCAAATAAGGAAGAAACATTCAAGATAGAAATGAATCCAAATAATAAATTCAAGGGGAATGTCACATTTGATATTGATGAATATGAACTAATTTCTTTGTTTACAAGGAAATTAAAAATAGGTTTAGGCAAGTATAAGGGTAAACTACACTTAAAATGCTTCAATTGTGGAGAGGTAGGACATTTTTCTAATAATTAACCTTATAAGCATAATAAGAATGATTATGAAGAGCATGGTGATGGCCAAGATGAATACAAGAGGACATACAAGTCTAATAAGAGAAAAAAGGGATTCAAAAGGTTTGATAACAATAAGTACTTCAAGGACAAGAAAAGTATCTACACCAAAGAAGATTGAAGATCATCAAATGAGAGTGAAGAGACTTACTCAGAGTATGATCATGGTCCTGTTGAAGATGAATAACTCTTCATGGCTGAGGAAGGAAGTTGCTAATATCAAAAGGAGTCTACATCGAGTGATTCAAATGATGATAAAGATGAGGTGGACTATGAGACTAAATTGATGAATGCTCTTGAATAGATGAATATTGAGAAGAATATTAATAACAAAATTATGTCTCAGATCAAGGACTATGAAGAATAATTTAGTGTGTTTGAGGGAAGAATGAATGAAGACACCAAGGAGCATGAAGATATAGTCAAACATCTCATTTGTCAATTGGAAATATTGTCTACAAGTTTAAAATATAAATAAGATAAATGTTCAAGGTATGTAATTAAAAATGAGTCATTAAAAGTTGAGTTAGAGAAGACATATAGTAAGATGTAGTCATTTATGATGTTTAAAAAGAGCTCAAGTGATCTACATAATATTATGTGTGGTGAAAAGCATGAAAGTGATAGAACTAGTATTAGATACAAAAAAGAACTAAAAAATACAACTGAAGACAAAATGAAGACTAATGTAAATTAGATCTTGAAGGTCAATAATTAGTGAAGGAATGAAAATCCTAGTAGAGTAAAGACAAACTAGATCAGACAACCAAATGCCATGAGGTATGCAAGTTTCAATGGTTACTATTACATATGTAATCAGTTTGGGCATAAATATAGAGAACGCAAGAGACCTATTAGAAATGAGTTTGTATGGAACTATGATGGGGGTCATCAATAAAAAGGTTTGAAAAAAGTTAATGACTCAATTGTATTGATGAGGGAAATTATACTAATCATTGTCCAAATAAGGTAAGACAAGATGAGTCTTCTTCAAAAGGAGTAGTTTGTTTCAATTGTCAAAAGAATGGACATATTACAAGATTTTGTTTTAATCAAGAAAGGTAGGATAATTTTATTTCTAGAGGTATAATGTGTTTCAATTATCAATAAAGAGGCCACAATGATAGATTTTACAAGTAAAGGCCTACAAGACAAAATGGGATTAATCAGGATCCTAGAGTGTAAGAAACAAGGCCAGTTAATTCATAGAAATAAAAGGTGGTATGTGTGAGTCATGATGAGTCTGCAAGTCCAAGTAATCTATTTACTATGGTTAAGAATGATAAAAAATTTGGAGAGTTCCAAGATCTCTCATTATCTACTCATGTTGTGAATGAAGAGATCAAACTCAAGGAGAAAACCAAGGTTCTAGTTGAGATTAGTTTTGAGTTGTTTTTGGATACTAATGAGAAACTTGATGTGTGTGAGCATGTTTCAATATTGGTTCCAATATTGTCAAGCTTTGAAGGTGATGTTTTACAATACAAAGAAGTTACTTTAGTGTTATAGGTATGTCAAGATTCCATAGTTTCTCTAAATATTGTATATCCTATCATAAAAGTGAAAGTGAGTGACGTAGAAAAGGAACAAGTTGTCAAAGTTTAGACTAAGAAGAATAAGAGAAAGAAGTATTATAGCTATAAAAGGATTCCAATGGTTATTGAGGAGATGTCGGCCACTACTGACTTCACTTTTTTTTAAGAGCATTGTGGTTTAGAGGAGGTCTTTGTCTATGATTCTTAAGAGACTCCTTTTAGTTGAGAAGAAAGTGTTACCATTATTTTATTAAGAAGGTCATAGAAGGCAAGAGATGAGTGTTTCCAATTGGATTTGGTGTGCCAAGATGGGACAAGTGCTTTGATGAGGTTAGAGTGATGTCATAAGGTGTTTATATTATATATGCAGTGTTTGAAGAATCAAAATGGGTGTTTTTAGGTGGCATAATGATACTCATGGAATGTCAATAAGAGTTTGGTACTCAAAAATGTATTTACACTTATTTTTGATGTGTTTCAGGTGATTTTGTGTCTTTATGATCTTGTTTGTGCTTTTCAAAAGTTTTTGTGTGCTCTCAGGTTTATATTTTTTGTTGCAAATAAAAACCATGGTATAGGAAGTCAAGTTTCCCAAAGGTTTATAGGCTCAAATATTGGTATAAAAGTATGTAATGGTTATCTCCATGTGTGTAAGTAGTTTCAGAGGTGGGAATTAACTAGAAGGATGTTTTTTGACTTTATTTATTTTGAGATTCTAGAGTTTTGGGCTATGCTAAAAAAGTGGTTTTCCTTATGAATTTAGGTATGAAGATTGTTAATACATTGAATGGGAAAATGGGTTGTCAAATCATGTTTCAAAAATATTTTAAGGTTTGTGTTTTTCAAATTATTCAAGTTTTTATCAAATGGAGGCCAAATTAGCTAATAGATTTGTGAAGGAAGTATGTTGCATAGAAGGAACTAGGTGATGTAAATTAGTATGATTAAGGGGGAATATGAAAATTCTTCAGATATAAAGTTTTATGTCTTGAAATTATATATACTAAAATTTATGGGCTATACAAGTTCTAGGTAGGGCTACAAGGAGACTAGATAGGCCTAGTGTGAAGAAAAGTGCTTTTTGATCAATTTCTCCAAAAGAGCATGGTGGATTTAGAGACAAGGCTAGTAATCTTATGTGGTGGGTCTTAATGGTGTGTGGAGATCTAAATATACTCAAGAGGTGAAATGGATCAGATATCTTAGAGGAAATCCTTATTAGATGTTTCTTAGTGAGGTCCATCAGATTTTAGTGCTTTTGTGTGTTCTTTATTCATTTGTTGTAGTGCTTAGTTGAAGAGAGTTTTGTCATGTACCAAGAGGAAGTTTTTAAGGAAAATAAGAGGTAGGATCAAGTAAAGAGGGAGTTTGTATCATATTTATAAAGTGGTCCTTTCTTGTTGATAGTCTTTTCAGGTCCTCAAGATCAGTATGTGCCCACTTTGTCATTGTGTCAAAGGGGAAAAAGGTTCATATTGTGAGAGTGCTTAAAGAAAGAGAAGAAAAGTGAGTTATACAATGGGTGTTGACATCAATGATGAAAGGAGATATTTTTGATAGTTTTTAGTGATGTCATGGAGGTTTCTAGATGAGTGGATAAAGTGTCTTGATAGTCTAAGTGTTAATGATAAAGTGTGCATTGTGTTTGTCTTAAAATGCTTGAAGTAGGTTTGGTTGATATTCAATTTTGGCATGCTTAAGGATGTTTAGTGATGAGTATGGTTAATTGATACTTTTAAAGGGGTCCTATCATAGGTCAAGGATGATTGGAGAGCTTGTGTAAGTGGATGGTATTCATTTGGTTCTTCATTATGTTCACTTTGGCATAGTTGGTTGTATGATAGAAAAAATTGAGTAGGTTTATTGATGACATCATATCTCACACTTTTGAAGGTTATAGGAGTATCTTGATATATTAATGGATTACCCTATGTAAGGAAATCATATGGTATAAATTTTTGGTCATGTAATTAAGCACATCAAAAGTTATAAAGGTTCAAAGCTAGTCTTCTAGGAAGATTGTTGTAATTCCCATATTTAGCTAGACCGTCATTGCACATCATGTAGATATGTATGAACCAATATTTTTTTACATTTAATTCAAGTATGAATAAATTAAAATAAGATAAAAATCATTCATGGAGATATTTTATATATTTCCAATATGGTCCCTTAAAAATTTGGATTCCTGGAGTGTTTTCTAGCTTGAGATATAAATTTTCAAAGTTGCACTTGCAAAATGTTATGGGCTAGAGACCATAAAAATAAACTACATTGATGTACGAGGTTATTAAATATAAGATCTAATTTTTAGTACTTAATTTTAAAAATTGATATAAATCGTGTGTATGAAGTCAACATGTCAAAAATTTCACACATAAGTGATAAATGTCATAAGCTCGCTAGTCTAATAGAAGATAAATGGTGAGCAACAGTTCATACTAACAAAGATAAATGGTGCAAGATCTATGCAATCATAAATGCATCATGTTTATAAATAAACCTTGGATTATAGAATATATATCATACCTACACTTCCAATTGGGGATATATTTTTTAAGCAGGGGCATGACCAATATGGGGATTTATTAGACCCGATTAGGGGATCACTTGTCATAATACACCATGCTAGGAAGGGTTCGAAAGCCTACAGTCTATCACAATCATGTAACAAGCCTAAAATAGTCCTAGGTTTAATGTTCACTATATTATAATAAACAAGAAATTAAATCTAATCTAGTGCTCACCAAATCTTGTGGCATAAAATTAGGGTAAAAAACAAAACAAACTAAATTAAACATGTATAGAAGACATATACTCACGTCAATGTATATAGAATCCTAATACAAGGAAAAAAGAAGCACAATTACATTATTTATTTACTCTTACAAAGGAGAAATAAAGTTAGGAATACTTACCTTTAAATATGAACCCACCGAGCCTCAATCTCCCCCTTGGCCAAGGTGCTTCACAACAGATTATTATGGTATATAAGGGTAACAAAGACAAATCAACTGTATGATACACAATCTATTTATGCATCCAAAATACTTCTCCACAAGACAATATATATATATATATATATATATATCTCCACAGAAAATATAAAATGCTAATATTTATTCTTCAAGTAGAATGGTCAATAAACAGAGGTTCATTTAGACTTATTCATCTTCACTTCTCTTCTTACAAATGGTTCAAAATGAACTTGTATATATAAGTGAATCTTGCCTTAAATACTATCATAAATTTTGGTTGTATAGAGTCAAACAAGTTGACCATGTAGAATTTTGTGGACAATTCACTAGGTCTAAGCTAGGTTGGATGAAAGGCTAACAAACTCAAAGAGTGAAAAATATCTCTAGACTGTATAGGGTCAACCCAGTCAACCTAGTACATCTGACTATAGAAAATGGATTTAAGGAAGGAAAAGGTGGATAAATCAAGGAAAAAGGTTGGAATGGGTAAGGCTGAGAGGAATAAGATTACAATTAATGGTTTTATGAGATGAGTGTGTAGATGTAAAGTGGAAAAAGGGATAACAATCTTATGAAGCACCATTAGTCTTCCCACCCCTTAAGGCATGCGCTCAGAGAGATTGACACTTGATAAGTTCTTATAAGACATAAAGTGTTAGTAATCAATAAAATTTTGAAAATATTATGTATATACATATGCCCCACTTGAAGCTCATGACATTCACGTAAATGCAACACGAGATGGTGCTTTAGAAATTAAAACATGATAACACACAATATTGATGTTAAATAAAGTGCAATAAGTAGAAAAAAAGATAAAATAAAAGACAAAATTGATAGACACAACTATGTTTATCTTAGTTCTATAGATATATAATTACACTATAAGAGATGTGAAGGTGTCTAATGTGAAGAACACTAGGTGAACCTATAGAAGTTAGTGCAAAAAATAGCCAAAAAAAAAAAACTAGACAGTAGGCATATAGTAGTGGAAAATATTCTCTACGTCATCATGAATCCAACACATTTTATGGTTTTGAAAATGGATGAGTAAAAGAAAAGATATAGGTAAAAGAAGGAATATGCAGGAAAACAATTGAAGAGTTTGAATTTTGAAAAGTATTTTTAAGAAAGAGAAGTCATTTGGTTATATTAACTTGTGAAAGAGAGAAAAAAAAAACTATGGAGACCAAACAAGATAAGATGGCGAGGAGACAATAGGCTAGACAAGGAGGGGATTCAAGAGTGGAAATGGATACACTATAGGTATGCAACTATGAATTTTAAGTCAATTTTTGAGTATTTTCTTAAATTAAGTGAATATTATAAAAATGTAATTTTTAGCATTTCTAGATGTTGAAATGAATAAAAATTAGATTCTATAGGTAGGAAAAACAAATTAGGCAAATTGGTTTAAAGAAATTGGGAAGAAAATTGAGATAAGGCATTCTTTTAGGAAAATGTAAGGGTTCAATAGCTAAAAATAGCTTGGTCAACCTGTAGGCTGAAAATAGGCAAAATCCACACTACCGACCTAGTAGGTGTGTGCCAACCCTATACATTTTGTAGTCTACCAACCTAGTATAGTTTTACAACCAATATAAAAAGTTTGGAATGACAATGCAGTAATAGGGAGGGGAAAATAAGAGGGTTGACTTAGATTTTAAAGTCATTTAGGTCAAAATTAGGGAAATTTTGGTCAAACTAATTTGACCAAAGGACCAAAATTATATAAAAATGCATGAAAAAGGCTGAAAGAAGGCTAGAATGGCTTGAAATGACTAATAAAAGACAAAAAGGATTGAGTAGCCTAAAGATAGGTAATAATGAATGAATTAAAGTAGTTTAGTCTTGTTTTTTATTAAAATTGTATAAAGAATGTATTTTGATTGTATCTGACTAGAGGATCTAATACATTTTTTGTTGTTTTTTGGTTGTAGGGATGATCCCAGTTTTAGGGATTGGTAGATGTGTCTTGGATAACATATCTATTAGAGCATCTAAAAATAGGTGATAAATATAGGCTAGTAGTTTTAGGCTTAAGAGGTATAGTTGACATGTGTAGCATTCCCTTGAGTTTAGATTTATTAGTCATGTTTCTTAGATGTTGGGAATGATTGATTAATACCTTCAGATGGGAGGTGGATGGGGATGTGGTAGAGGTAGCTATAATGATGGATAATGTTCATACCATCCTAGGACAATTATTAGTAGGCACACTAGTGATTATAGGGATACTAGATATCCTAGAGGAGAGGAGAGCCTTAGATATGTGGGCTATAATCTCAGAGATGATATTAGGAGGTAGGTGAGTTAGTATGTTTGATGTATATGGATATAAAATTATAGATATTGAGAAGGTTGTGATAGGACTTATGACATAATGAGTGCTATGTCACAAGTCAGATAATAAGGTACCACTATTCATGGTAGCCTTAAGCAGAAGGATTCTAGAGGAAGGCATACTATATGATCTCAAGTCGATCATCTAGGTCCAGCTTATACATGATCTATATGAGGTGCTAGTTAAAGGGAAGAAGTCTATAGGACTAATCATATTATTGATAGCTTGGATCTATGAGAGGTTTCCCATATATCGATCAACTAAGTTACCTCATGCAGTCGATGATATGTCACCTTGAGTTTGGATATGGAGAGAGGACTACATAGCATAGGTCATGCCCCACATGATATCACCATAGATGGTGAGATGCATAGACATAGTGTGGAAACCATATGCATACATAGTGACTATATGGTTAAGCTGGCACATAGTTTCACCAACTATAATGAGGATAGAGGTGATTGGACACTATACTTGGTGAAGAGAGCCAAATATAGTGGTACAAGTGCCAGGATAGATAGGATTACCTCATCCAATGGTACTAATATTGAAGACTAAGTAGTGAGATTGACATGTGAGAGATCCATGAGGAAAGAAGGGAATAAGGTCACTAGTGATGAGACTAATGCTCAGACTATGTCATGAGCAACCATGGATTAGATGAACATGATAGGGAGTAGAGTAGGAGGAAAGAGTTGAAAAGGTAGTGGAACTAGAGATACCACCAATAGCTCTATAGTGAGATGAGATATGACCATGGAGAACATGACATTAATAGAGGTAGAAGAACCAAGAGAGAGTGGAGACTATCACCAATTTTGAGGACCTAGTAGGTGACCCAGAGGAGATTCAGATGATACAGAGGCCACTCAAGCATAGGCTAAGGTGGACATGAGCCATGACAATTAGATTTGAGTTGAGGAGGTAACATATAGAAAAGGTACTAGAAGGGCACATAGATGGAGAGATTATGTTAGGCGATTGTGCAGATGGTGAGACCATAGTGCACAAGACACATATAGGTAATAAAGATGATTAGATTATTGATTAAGTTTTTATTTTGAAATAGAGATTAGAGATAGATATTATGAGATATACTAGTGATCTAATATCTATTTGGGTGTGATTTTATAGGCATAGCTGAGGATGAGGAGGAGAGATGGGGGTCCCTTATGAGGGAAGAAATCCATGATGTCATAGATGAGAGTCTATAGTTGTATGACTCTAATACATTAGAGGGCCGCAATGTACCATCTTCCTAGCTTAGATGAGCTAGTTTAGATTAGCATAGGAAGCAATAAGGTGGATAGGAGCATATAGAGAGAGGAGGTAGCCACCATGACAGATGGGTGTAGGTAAGATACAAGCATGGTAAACCTTCGTAGAGGAGATAAATGTGCATCTAACTATAGTGACTTAGATGACCCATACACATATGATGATGTAGACTTAGTTGATGTAGGCACATGCAGTGACTCAAATGGAGATGGCATATGCATAGGTGTAAATAATACATCTATGAAGATAGATAGAAGCATTGAGATCTCAAATGGCCTCCTTATACTGTACTATTTAGAGGAGTTAGGTTGAGGCCTTAATAGATATTGTAGCTAGGCCATGAGATAGATAAGATAGGGCCTAGCCATAGAATTGGGGCATTATATATATGGTTGTATTTATTATATCAAAACTCATGAGATGTATATATATGATGTATCGTTTTGTAATATTGATGTTGATTATGTATGTTATCATTATTATGGTTGTGGTTGTGGATGCTTTGGATATATTTATTTCTAGCTCATGTATATAGATTTTGTTGTATATGTTATATGAAATATATGAGATGTGGTTTATTTTTTAGCATTATGTAAAACACATGCATGGTTAAAATAGAAAAAAACAAAAAGACTTGGTAAAATGTAATCAATAAAAAATAATTTACTACACACTATTTCAAGTTAGGAAATGTGTAATAACAAGAAAATGACTAAGTACAAAGAACCAAGGAATGGTAAAATAAGATGGTAAAAAGGAATTTATTCTCAAACCAAAGTGAAAGATGTTTTCACCAAATTAAAAAAATTAAAATCATACTAAGTCATGTTGGGATGTATGAAAACAATGTAATAACATGAAAGGTATGTGAAAGGGGCACAAATGGTATAAAAAAAATTAAATTAAGTCAATCAATTATACTAAATAATGTTGGGAATTATGAGAGAAAAAAAATTGGAAAAAGATTGGTCTTAAATTGATCACACTAATTCAAGATAAGAAGTATGAAAAATTCAATAAATGTTTGTATTCTTACATACACTTGGAAAAATAAGAAGATAAAAGTGAAAGAGAAATGAAGTAAGCATAAAACACAGTAAATCAAGTTGGGAAGCATGTCAATGATGTGTAAATTCATAATCAATCACATCTTATCTCATATTTGATATATGTAATTTTACTTTTGACTTATATTATTGGAAAATTTTGTGAGGAATGTCAGGTCCTATTCATGGTCTTACATTGAAAATCATAAATAAAACACAATTGGGGTGGAAAATTTAAGAACAGTCAAGTAATAAAGGATGTGGGTAATAGGAAGGTAAAATGTGGTAATTTGTGAGGATGACTAGGTCCTATCCATGGTCTTATGATGAAACTCACAAATGAGATCCCAAGGGGAGTGATTAGTTGAAAAAACAATATTTCTCAAGAGGAAATATGAGGGATATAAGGAATGAAAAAGGGAATGTAAAAATCAAGACTTAGGCATCTTATGAGAAGACCTTAGAAAACAAGAGGCATACTAAGGACATGAGAAGACACTAAGTGACTAGCGACCATCAATGTAGAAAGTAAACTTGATTTATATAGACACAAAGCTTTTTAGATAAATAAGTGTGCTACTAAGATCAACTCATAAAGATAGATTCATACAAGAAAATAAAAATGGACCTACCTTCCCATGACATATTCCCCATTCCTTAGGACCCCGTATAGATACATCGGTCTACTATAAAAATTGGGTACCTGCATGAGAAATTAGGTAACACTAAAATATTTTTTTATTATTCTCTTATAATCTACTAGCCTACCACACCCATAAGGATTTTGGCTCTACCATGAGGCCAAATATAGAGTTTGAGCTTTGAATAGATGAAGGATATGTGCTTTGAATCACATTTTTTAGTCTGATTTGACTTTTAAGAATATTTTTTCCTTTTATATCATTGTTTTTTGTAAAATGATTTGGATTTTAAATTTTTATGGATTTTGATGATTCTTCCTCCATATAGATTTGGAATGAACAATCATGAGAGATGTATTGATACACACTAATGACATATGGGCTAAGGACAAAGGACGCTAAGTAACCAAAGACAAAGACTAACTAAGACACTTAGGATTAACAATGAAATAACATGTGATCGCAAGTCTCAATCATGTATATGCTTAGTATGCAAAAAAAGAAGGGAAAAAGGAGATCCAAAATTATATTGGTGAAAGGAAATCATAATGAGGTACAATATTTGCTAACTAATCACATGGTAAAAGGAGATAAGGACCAAAGGGAATAGGTTTTGTATAACCAAGTCAGAATGATAATTATCTATGAAAAATAGAGATAAGAAAGCAAACAATCATGAAGACATAAGTAGAGAATTATCTATGAAAAATAGAGAGTTTTGAGAAAAAATCAAGAAAGAAAGAGAAAATAATGATAAAGAAATAAAAATAATCATATGCAAATATATAATTAAAAATTCACCATGTATGAAAAATATGAATTTAAGATAACATCAAATGATATAATAGAGAGATAAAAATAAAATCAGAGCACACATCAAATCATAATGTAAATGTAAAGGCACCATACATGTTCTCATAAGTAGTAATAAATATTCCCACACATTATCCAAGACATTGTATAAATCTATATGAATATGGATATGAAATACTATTAATATCTCATCAATCTTTAATGAAAACTAGGAAAAGACTTCTCATTTAATCTCTTACATAAAAAAGAAGTAATGCTCGAAGGATTGTATAGAGGAAAATCAAGCAAGGGATGATCATGAGAATGCATAATATTGGCATCTATGGGAGATGTAGGAATCATCAATGGAGAAGGATCCATAGGTGAAGGACTCATAGGAGGAGAAGGATCCACAGGTGAGGGAAGGTCCATAGGTGAATGAATCATGGGTGGAGGCATATAAGGTAATGAAGGGACCATAGGAGGGGATGGAACCATTGGAGGTGGAGTCATGAGAGAAGATGGAGGAGCCTTATTTTAGGAATGACCTATGGGAGGAATATAATAAGGTCTAAGAATAGCTATAATGTGATCCTTAAGGTGTTTTTTAAGGATGCAACAATGATCGGTGTGATGGGTACCACATTGCTGCCATAGATAATACACCTCACCATACTTATGTATATATTGAGGTAAAACCTTTGAGGGAGGCATGAATTTATCTAAGGAAAGAGAGGAAGGACACAAAGTATCAAGATATTGTCACAATTTGTGACAATGGGTAGAAGAATGATTATCTATCCCATGAAAGCAATAGATATGCTTATGAGTTTTTTAGGGGAAGCACTCATAGAAGGAGGTATAATCAGAGTGTAAGAAGCCAGATAATACTTATTGGCCCATTTGGTGGGTAGAGTAGCCATATTATGTAAAGGAAGTAAACCATCACCAAAGGAAGGTGTTGATGGAGGAGGAATGGAACTAGGCTAAATATAAGGAGAAATAGGATAAGAAGTAGGGGTAGGCTCAGCAACAGTAGGAGTGAGCACAGGTTCAACTATAAAAAGAGTGAGAATAGGATCAACTATAGTGGGAGTGAGAATGGGATATGATAAAGGATCTACTGAGGGAGGAACATGATATATAGAAGGTCTAATAAGGATCACACTAATCTTAGGAGTAAACCAACTATAGTGATCAGGGTACCTAGTAAATAGTAAGGCCCGATCATAGTATAATTCATGAGCATACTCCTACAAGGCTTCTAAAAAACTTAAGGTGTTGGAACCATCTCTACAATATGATAAATGGGAAAAATACTAAAATTAATAATTTTAAATTAAGGAAGATGGGAAAATACATGAAAAGACTCAAGTAAAGAAGAATGATAATAGATAATCTTGACATCATAGGCCTCTAAAAGACTACCTAAGAGTAGATCATATATGGAATAACCATCATAATATTTCAAGGTATGAATATCAATCACATAAGTAGGAATGACCTTGTAATCCAAGGAAGTGTGGTGCATAAAATGACAATTCTTGGTTAAGTCTACAATAATATCATCGTAAGGAGGCTTGATAAAATGATGTTGTAAGGAAGCAAGAAGCTATGAGATGAGATGGGGTGAGAGATTAGAAGTTTTTATATTTATTTTAATCTCATCAAGCTCATCATCATCAAAATCTAAAAGGTTAGGGGGAATTTCCCAATGATTTTAGGATGTTTGTTGTAACCTTGAGTTGAATTGATAAGAAAGTTAGAATGTTGTGACTCATAGAATTGAATGCTAGGAAAAATTTCAAGAGTAGGAATCTTAAAGACACCATGGTCTTGGAATTGTTCAAAATTCCAAGGGTTAGTGTCACCTTGATCCTATAAATGGATCCATTATGAGGAAATTTAATGCATTGGCTGGTGGAATAAGTAATATATCTCATAAAGTGAGTTCATGGCCTACTAAGAAACATGTTATAAGAAAAGGGAAAGTTAAATATAATCACCTTCACACAAACAATGATAGTTGGGATAGTAATGGGAATCCACACACAACCTAGAGGAGGCATTTTCCCTCTATCATATCCTTGGTAGGTACTACATGTAGACTTGAGATTACATTCTGAATATGCAAGGTCTTAATGAAGTTGAGAGAGGTAATGCATGTGCCATAACCCTCATCAATAAATGCATGTTTAACTTGGATATCACCTATTTGAACAATAATGAATAAGGGAGGATCATCCACATGAAGCAAAATCTTGTTGGGAATCACAGAAGCTATGGGAAATTTTAAGGAAAGAGAAATGTTTAAAGTTTTATCAACATTGATAGACATCTCTTCACATTGTTGTAATATATTATCTTTCGATCTAGATAAGGCTACCTCTCATCCTACTAGGGGAAAAAAAGGGGCATTCATCTCAAATAATAGTTGCATAAGATGGTTTCTATGATGGGGATAAGTCCTTATAAGCTAAAAAAATAGAATTTTTGATGGGAGATTAGTGAGCTCCATAATGGGATCCCATTCATCATAGCCCATAAGAAGGTTGTTAGATATAGGTGCATAATGATTAAGGAGGTACTCAAAAGGAGGAGTCAAAGTACATTAGAATTTATGTTGATAAGAAGAAGAAGGTTTAGAACAAGGATAAAAATAATGTTGTCATGATGAAGTAGTTGATTCAAGTTGATTTTGAGAATTGGAAGAAGAAGTGTTAGTATAAATTTGATTATTTATTAGTGTTAGAAGATGATGGAAGAGTGGTAGAAATAGAAAAGGAAGTGTTATCCATAGGAGAATTGAAAATTGGATCATCAAAAGTAACAAGGTCATCTTTCCCCAACTCATTTAAATTATTTGGAGAAGAATCATGGATAAAAAAATATGTTCTAGATGAAGGAGGAGTTTAGATAGGTTGGGAATTAATAAAAGTAACCACCCTTTGCATATTAGTCATGCTAACCACATTTTCTTCAGAATTTGGTTCAACAAGATTTTCTACATTATTATTGGAAGGGGTGGTTTTGTTTAGATTATCTTGGATAGGTTGATGATTAGGAAGATGGTCTTTATAGATAGCCACATGAGCATTGGCTTGGTTCAAGTATTGAGTTTTATCATGTGATTTATAATCTTTAAAAGTAATTTCATAATCTTGTTGAGGCTTTCAAATTATAGAATCACGATCAAAATTAG
Organism: Torreya grandis; assembly: GCA_037957365.1. Classification (NCBI taxonomy): domain Eukaryota; kingdom Viridiplantae; phylum Streptophyta; class Pinopsida; order Cupressales; family Taxaceae; genus Torreya; species Torreya grandis. The sequence continues at coordinate 1,404,904 of JARHVA010004004.1, forward strand.
GACCAAGAAGAAATTACATAGATAAATTACAAAGTTATTTATAAGTCTCATGATAATGACCCAAACTAGCATGAAAACAACAAAACTTGTTAGGACCATACTAAGATTTCATAGGGTGGGTAGGGTTAGGATCTCATGGAAGAGTCCTAGGTAGATGCTTAAACAATTCAACTGAGGATAGAGGTTTATGAAAATTAATGTTGTTTGGTGAAGATAAATGAGGATTGGTATATTATTGAGAAGGAGGGGTTGGTTCTAATGAAGGGGTAAGAATGAAAACTTAAACATTGTGAATGATGTCATAATAATATGCAACACCATCATTGGTAACATTTAAACAAATGTTTTCAAGTAGGAGATGAGGACCCACATTAGGTTAGGGTGGATTGAATTGATGCATAAGGAAATATTGTCATCTATCTTGGTCAATAACCTCCTCTAATTTATGTGGAAAGAGAGATTACAGACCTAATATTTAAGTTCAGGAAAAAGGGCATTGGTAAAGAGATGAAAAATATTTTCATCAACAATGTTATGTTCACATTTGTTTGACAAAGTTTTCCACCTTTTAACAAAGGCTTGAGCTATTTAATTTTCAAGTTGTTTTCAATTTATGAAGTGGGCCAAAGTGTTTTTAGGAAGATCATGAGTTTGAAATTCTTTAACTAAAGAATTCACTAAATCCTCCAAACTAGTCATGGAATGATTTATACGTTGGTTGTACCGATCGAAGGCATCACCTATGAAATTTTTATCTAAGAGTTTGGTAGTAGAAAAGATGTTCAATTTGACCTAATCATTATAAATATTTCTAAATGTTTTAAGATGGAAGGATTGGTTGATCCACTATAAGAAATTGTAGGTGTGATAACTCCAATATAAATGTTAGCAATTTGAGTAGTAAGAGGTTCATTTTGGATATGCTTAATGGTTTTTTTGACTAAAGGAGGTTGGGGAATGATATTACCTTCACAATATCGAAGAGGAGGGGGTAAACATTCTAGTTATGTATGCCCCAAGCTATTGGTTGAGGATGAGATTGAAGATGAATAAGGTGGTTTTGCATTGTCATCGTTTGATTTGTGTTATAACCTTGAAAGGTATTCATTTGATTGAGTGTTTTTAATAATAGCTAATGTATTTGATTATCATTTATTATAAGTATAAGAGATGGTATGAGTGGCTTGGGTACCACTATTGGTGTAAATAGGATATTGAGAGGAACTATGAGAATGTTATATAGTAGTGGCAAAATTTTCTTGTGTAGAAAAAAATGCAGTAGTGAATGGTTGAGAAGAAGAACTAGTAGCATGATTACCTTGGGTAGAAAATGATGCACTAGTGGAAGGATTAAGTATAGTGGATCTTATGAGAGGCCTACTAGATGTAAAATCTTCCATGTTAGTGGATATGCTAGTCATGGAGGTGGAAGAAGTTAGAGAAGAAGAGGTCATAATATGAGAAGGGGTCAAAATCGAAGGAAAATGTTGAGAATAAAATAAAGTGGCACCCTCAAATTATGTTGAGAATGTAGGAGTAGGTAAATGAGGATCTTCCACTTCACCATTAATCATAAGATTGTAAATGGTAGAAGGATATTTTCCTCATTGTTGAGAAATTTTAGATAAAAATAAGAGCATTTTGAGGGTATACTCTATTTCATGTGGGTTTTCTAATGAGACGAGAGAATTTTTCTGTGAAGAGGTATCAAGAGGGGTTCCATAGTTCATTTTGTGAGTGACAATATGAACATTACTAGAATTCAAGAGAGGATCCCTATTATGTCTATGGGAAACCCTATGAGGGTTGGTAAAATTCATCATGTCTATTGACTATAACTCAGTATTGTCATCAAGAAGAAAATCCATGATGAAGGGTAGGAAAGAGAGATGAGAAAACAAGAAAACAAGGAATGATAGAAATAGTGCAGGGTTAACTGGGTTCACCTGGCACAAAAATAGGGTCTAAAAACTCTACAGGTTTAATTGGGTCAATCTATTACAGTGAACAAAGATTGGAAAAAGAGAAAATAGGGTCTATAACCTATACAAGGTTGATTGGGTCAATCCAATATAGTGAATATGGGATAGAATAAGGTACAAAGTCAACTATGTTGACTCAATACTATGAAAAGGGAAATTTATAAATGAATGATATATTTTTGGATTGAAACAAGATAAATTTTACAAGTAATTTTATATTTAAATACCTGAAAAGAAACAAATAGTTAATTAGATTAATGTTGGCTAATCCAATTGAAGCACACAACACAAAATCTTACACCAATGCTGGCTAATGCAATTTTTTTCAATACAAAATATATTTGAGTAAAGATCAAGCAATCAACTTCAAAATTAAAGAGATAACTAATTGGTCAACCTGAATGTTATTTAGATTATTAAGATATTATTTTTAATGTGATGAGAAGTTGGCTATAATTAATGAACTAGAATGGCAATCTAAGGATGGTTTGAAGTAGTTTGGGTTGAAAGGGACTATAGTGTAAATGATTCAGGCTTGTTATTGGGGCCTATCCCCTCACTTCCCACACCAAAATAGTAAGAGTGTTGGGTGCTTATCCATAATATACCATTAACCATGATTTATACTTAACCAGAGTATCAAGTTGGCTTCCCCCTTAGTGATGAAATCCGAGTAGGTTGGTTTTAGGTAGACAAATTTGAAATTTATCTTTTATATTATGTGAATTGGCCATGTGTGCATAAAATAAAAAATATTGAAACTAAATTATTAATTGAAAACTATGTAATTAAACTATGTGATCTATTCTAAGCATACAAGCAACAAGAAAAAAAAGTGTGAACTAATTACTAGAAATAAGGTTAATTCTATATTTGAAACAATGTAAAATATTGATATGGTATAAAATGTATGCAAAAAATATGGAAAAGGTTGATAGGGTAAAAATTGTACTATGGAAGCAAGTCTGAAAATGAATAGGGTTGGTAGAGTTGACCCAGTTATCCAGACAACACACATAATATAGAATTGGGTTGGTAGGGTCGACCCAGTGGATTGTGCAAGGGAAATATTTAAGACTACAAACTATAAAATGAAATATTTTAAAGAAAGAGACAAAGAGATATAAAAAAAACCTTTGTGGATTAGAGATGTAGAGAATGGAGATTGTTGTCCAAGAACCTTGATATATGCTTGTAAATTCTACTAACTGGGTCGATTGGGTTGGTCACACTTTACAAAAACCTATTGTTAAGTGCTTAAAATGTACAGGGTGAACTTGGTTGACCTAGTATGCTGAACCTAATGTCTAAAAAAGTATAGGGTTGACTAGGTTAACCTAGTTTTCTAGATTGGATGTTTGAAAAGTTAAAACCCTATATTTCATTAACTAAATCAATCCAGTAGCATGTACTTAAAAACCTATGAACTGAAGTTAGATACTATGTCGATAGAGTTGATCCATTATAGAAAGTATATGATAAAAATAATGATGAAATAATGAAAGAAGATTAACAAATCTTGCAAGGTTTAGTTTACGTCGGGTTCACTAGAATGTATGCAGTTAGAAATGCATCATGTCTATAAATCAATCCTATCTCAAAAAATATATAGCATACCTACACTTTCGATTGGGGATACATTTAATAAGTGGGGTAATGACCAATATGGGGATCTAATAGACCTAATTAGGGGATCACTTGTCCTAATACACCATTATAAGAAGGGTTTCAAATCCTATAGTATAAAACAATCATGTAACAACTCTAAAAGAGTCCTAGGTTTAATGTTCACTCTATTATAATAAACAAGAAAGTAAATCTACTCTAGTGCTCACCAAAACTTATGGCATAAAGTGGGGGTTAGAAATAAAACAACCTAAATCAAAAATGCATATAGACATATACTAATGTCAATGTATATGGAATCCAAATACATGAAATAAAGAAACACAACTAAATTATCTATCTACTCTTACAAAGGAGAAATAAAGTTAGGAATAATTACCTTTAAAGATGAACCCACTGAGCCTCAATCTCCCTCTTGGATAAGGTGATTCACAAGAGATTATTATGGTATGTAAGGATAAAAAAGACAAATCAACTCTAGGCTAAAAAATCTATCTTTGCATCTAAAATACTTATCCAAAAGATGATGTTCATATCTCCAAAGAAAGTATGTAACCCTAAGATTTTTTCCTCAAGTAGAATGGTCAATAAGCAGATGTTCATTTGCACTTATTCTTCTTCTCTTTCATTCTTACAAATGGTTGGAAATAAAATTGTATAGATAGGTGGATCTTGCCCTAAATTATCCCAAAAATTTCATCTGTATAAGGTCAACCTAGTCAACCCTATATGTTTTTGGGGATAATTCACTAGGTCTGAGCTAGGTCAGTCGAAGGGCTAACAAACTCAAAGAGTGAAAAATACCTCTAGAATGTACAGGGTTAGCCTAGTTGACCTAGTATAGCTAACTATCACAAGGGAATTAATGTAAGAAAATGTAGATAAAGCATAAAAAAAGACTAGAATAGGTAAGGTTGAGAAGAATAAGGTTAGGCTAAAGGGTTTTAAGAGATGTGTGTGTAGATGGCAAGTGGTAAAAAATACAAAAATATTATAAAGCACCAATAGTCTACCCACCCCTTTTCTAATTCACTCATTAAGGCATGAACTTATAGAGATTGAGACTTGAAAGGTTCCTATAAGATATAAAGTGTCATTAATCAATAAAGGTTTGAAAATATTATGTGTATACATGGGACAAGTCAAAGAGTCAACAATGTACATGAGAATGACAAGTGGCACAAGTGTAAGGGACTAATAGTAAAATGATCAAAATTAATGTGAGGGTAATAAGTGTCATAGTCTTTGGAGTTATAATAAAGATATAATGGTGAGTGATATAAGATAAAGACCTTGTTAATCCGTAGAGATCGATGGAGTTCATTTGTCCATAGTTGATAAGAAGCAAAGAGATGATAAGAAGTTCTTGATGTTTAACAAGTGAACAAAGATAAAGACCAAGTTACTTTCAAAATAGATCGATGGTGAATATCTTTCAATCTATGAGTGGGCATGAGATGTTGGCAAAGTGTTTGAAGTTTAATAGTTGCTTAGTGAATATTGGAATTTAATTATTTAAATTTGCAAAGGAAGACCAGTCTGTTATATTTTGCTCATATATTTTGATCTTAGATTAAATAGAAGGTGTAGTAAAAATAAACTTTATATAGGAATTCAAGGCACATCCATAAATTTTTTTTTGAAGGTATGAATGTTTGCACAAGTATAGATATTGGGCTCCAAAGTTTACTATGTGTTTGTTCATGCTCTACAAGTAACTCGAGAAGGGTAATTGAGTTGTTCATGATGGTATTTTAATGTTTCAAGATGAGATAGATATTGGAGAGTATTTTAGACTCCATGAGGACCATTTGTATGGATTTTTGAGGTTTGACCAATCCATATACTATATGAACAAATGCTTAGAATTTGACTATGTGTTCATTCATGTGTTTGTGTGCATATAATGTTGTTTGAGTCGATTTTGCTTTAGCAGAATAGTGTTTTGGTAAATGTGAATTTTTGAATATGTCTTATGGGTCGTGTGGAGTGAAATTATGCATTTGGAAGTGGTCCTATGTTTCTAATTTTCTCAATAAATTGCTAAATGGGGGAACAAGTCTCCATAAGACCTATAAGAGTTATTAAGGCCTAATTGAAGGGCATAAATACTTAAGTGTGACCCATGGATGTTATGGATGACCTATAAAATTGGTATTTATCTATGTTAGATGTATTAAGGTATAATTCAAGTATTAATAAGAATATAATAATCATGGAGGCTCTGTAAAAGGTGAAATCCAATGTGGTGATTTCTAGAAGTGAGAGGCTTGTGGAATAGATGTGAGTGACCTAAGAGAAAAATGTTATGGAGAAAAGGAAAGGGTATGTTACCAATGGATGGATTGAATAACATGGTATGTTGATGACTATGTGTATGCTCTATAGGGTATATTTTTGATTTCAAGGACAATGTTATTATGGGTTTAAAGATTGAAGGTGGTTAGAAGGAATTGATCATCTTAGGGGTATATGCTCCTTGTGAAATAGGTGTTTCACTAAAACTAATTAGAAACACTTGAACAAAATGTGGTCAAAAGGATTTGATCATATCAGGGGTAGGTGTTTCTTATGAAATACGTGTTTCACTAAATTCTAGTCAGAAGGACTTTATTAATCTCATGTTTGCATACTTTTTATAGGATAAACATTCCATGTTTTTATAATCTTGAGAGTGATTTTTATTCCCTAAGAGGGTTTCCCACATAGATCTTATGTTGTGTGTATTATCTTGCATTATCTTTGTTCATTTCTATGAATGACTTTTATATTGCATAAATGCTTGTGATAATTGAATAACGTTTTGGAAGTATTGGAAATGAAGTTAAAATATATTACATCACTGATTCGCCCCCCTCCTCCCATCTCAGTGATTGTACCTCTAAAAAAATGGTCTTTAGTAACTTAGTATTCTCAAGCCTTATCTATTTCTAACTCAAAGTGTGAATGATTGAGCACCTAAAATCATTCCACATGGCATAATATTAGTGAATTAACTATGAATGAGGACGAATAATAAAAATGTGAGCATCTAAAATTTTGACATGCATCACAATATCAGTAACATAACTATGTGGGAGACTATATAAATAGCTGAGAGGTACCCAACAACCTTATAATCCATAATCATACCACTTAACACAATTTGAGGGACTCTCTCATGAATACCAAATTTAACATGGGTGAATTTATTCTTGAGTGATCAACATGTGGCCTATGCATAATACAAGATAAAATTTGATGGTTGTAATTACATCACATAAATATGAAACAAATAGTTCATGATCCAATCAATATCTGACACATGACATCCAAAATGACCTAATCACATATTGTATGAGTGCTCAATTGACATATGAATTATTTTTCCTTATGAAATATACCACCCAGGATTAATATTATCTATAAAACATGAGCTATAAACTAGTTTGAATTGCTTTATTAATTTTATTAAAGATTGAAATACCATGGGACTTGTAATGGCATGATATAAATATTTTGCATATTTAAATGGATATGACTTATTTTTAATAAATGTAACTAACTCTTGAGAAAGCTAAATTTATTTATAATAGTTTTCAAAAATTGGACCACTAGTTATTTTTGATATTTTAAAATAATTTGGACTTATTACAAATACATTAGATAGATATGATTTATTTGTAATATGTACAACTAAATCTTGATATATTCTAATTTATTTTTGATAGTTTTGAAGAAAAATATTACTAACTATTGGTAATTATTCTAAATAATTTGGACTTATTATAAATACATTAGATAGATGTGATTTATTTGTAATAAGTGTGACTAATTATTGATAAAGTCTAATTTATTTTTGATAGTTTTCAAAAAATAGACTAATAAATATTTTTGATCATTTTAAATAATTTAGACTTCTTATAAATACATTAGATAGATGTGATTTATTTGTAATAATTCCAACTAAATCTTGATACAGTCCAATTTATTTCTGATAGTTTTCCAAAATTTGATTACTAATTATTTTTTATTATTTTAAATAGTTTGGACTTATTACACATATATTATATATATGTGATTTATTTTTAATAAGTCCAACTAATTCTTGAAAAGTCTAATTAATTCTTGATAAAGTCTAATTTATATTTGATAGTTTTCAAAAAGTAGACTATTAATTATTTTTGATCATTTTAAATGATTTGTATTTGTTACAGATACATTAGATAGATGTTATTTATTTTTAATAAGTCAAACTAAATCTTGATATAGTCAAATTTATTTTTGATAGTATTCAAAAATTTGGACTGTCGATAAGTCCACGTTATCTAAAATAGTCCTTGGACTGTGATTGTAGTGAATTTGAGTTCATTACAATGTAAATTGTACCATTTCCATAGTTTCAATTCTCATAATTGGTTTCCATATATTTATAAAAAATAAGGACAAATTTATTCTATTGATGTAAATTTTTAACCTTCCTCACATAAACCAAAAGACAACCATCCAAATTTATGTTCCTTTTTAGAAATTTCCTTGAAGATAACTTGGGATCAAACCTTTATGACCTTGCTACCCAAAAATTATGCAAATTAGTGATTAATTAGGATCCACCAATATAACTTTAGGATAAATTATAACATGATTTCTCATACAATATAAACAACCCAATAAACAAGGTCTCAAAACAAAATTTCTTATCATGCTTGATGGATGAATGATGGTGCCTCAAGTATATAGAGTTGACCTATCCTAAAACATATTCGCTAAAAATCCCATAAATAATTATAATTTAAATAATAAATATTTAATAAAAAATAACTCATAACCCTTTGAATAAAAATTACATGAACCCACTTCAAACAAGTTAGGAAGACTGAGAATAAGATGGAAAACCACCTAGCTGATAAAGGACTCATCTTGGGCCAAAATAAATTCATGGTAAGGAAGTAAATAAATGATTTAGGGAGGTAGGTTTCTTTAATTTTTATTACTTTCAAATGAAAAAAAAAATCATACCATAGTTGCTTACCATTTCATTCAATTCTAGATAAACAAGTGAAATTGCCTAGAAAATCTCAAATCCTTTAAACTATCAATTTTGAGTTTATGACAACACTACAAGCCAACATGCCCACAAAATTAAACCTAATAATAAAAATAAACAATTTTATGACCCTAAAATATTTGCATTATCTCCCATCATAATATTTTACAGTATCTTGAAAAGTTTTAATATTACCGTTCAATTTTTAACAACAAACAAGTGCAAACAATGTGGATTAGGAAAGACTCTTGATGATAATGCTTAAAGAGGTGGAAAAAACCTTGTAGATTAACTAAAATTGAATGGGAAATCCCTAAATTTACCTTTATTTCCCTCATAATATGTAGGACTATCATCTTTTTGACTTGTATTCCTAGTAAGCATTTTATTTTTATATGTCTTTTTAGTAGAATAAAGGAACATGTAAAAAAAGTGTTTCTTTACAATAAAAAAATGAGTTTCATAACTAATACTTGTATTTTATAATTAAGGAAAATATTATAAACAAATACATAAACTTTAAAATAAATTATTTTTTGATAGGTGCACAAAAGGCTTGAAATCCTCTTACAAAGTCTTGTAAAGATGTGATCAGACCTTGGAAAGGTGGATATGGTACTTATTCTAGTTATATCATGTATACCTAATAAAAATTATATTGATAAAGAATTAAATATATTAGTTTAGATATTATTTATATAAATGTGTAGCTCACATCACCTTAAATCAAGGAAGTAGTATTATGATCATCCAGTAAATTTTGCCCTTGCTATGTAGTATGGTATATGCTCTCTTATATTATTCTTATGCTTATGTTATATTATGTTTCCATATATACTTCTATTATATATTAAATGGAATTATTGAATAATTAACTAATATAGATCTTACATAATGTGCAAATGGAATCATAGTAAATATGTTCCAATCTTATAATGTTATATTTTTATTCTCTTATAACATGTAAGAAAGTCTAAAGTAAAAATTCTTGTATTATTTACTTATTTTCATATTGAGCATCTTAAATTTAACACTCATCTTCAATAAATGATATCCTATGAAAAATTGTCTAGAATTTATAGTAATTTATTTGAATACATCACATTTAGAATACAATTTTAATGTCTAACATAATTTTACTCAAAATAAGAACATGATCCTCACATGAATAATAAAATGGATAAGGAACTCTGGCCTTTGTATAAATTATAATGGGACAATGAAAATTTTCTATTAACCATGACACATGGGCATGCTAAGACATTGTTCCATATTCATTCATTAAAATAAACTTACACGAAAATGTTTTCCCATCCAACCAACATGTCCTCTATCATATAATTCCATGCTTGTCCACATAGTCATCCATTATCCTAGGGACATCAGTTAGGATAGTTAATTCATCATAATAATTTTCACCTAATTTTACACTAGGATAGGGGATTAGGTCATGAATTTATAGTAATTAAAATAATTTATAGTATGAAATATTGTGCATCCAACCCATTGGAAATGAAGTTTGTGATAATTTTATTACTTTTAGCAAAATCAGATGAAGGGAAATCTATTGGATGCATCACTAAACATATGGTGCCAATATAATACCAACATACATATGCCACATTTTTTTTAATCTATAAATAAATGGGAACGATTTAAATTTTCTTATAACATGTATCCAATAATTAAAAAATATAAATTACATAGGATGGAAGAAACTAACGTACGTCCACACAAAATTATTATTCTCCTTGATTGCTTCCCAGGTTAAGGTATATAATATAAACCTTATAACCATCCTTTCAAACCAATTTATACAAAGATATAAATCCTTCATGAATAATAACATTGTTTTGAATGATATTATTTGTGGCAACTCAAAGTTTCATAAATAGTTAAACATAGATCAGTTCATAAATAAAAAATTGACTAGATGTATGGTCTTCATAAATTGTCCTAAAGAGTAAATTTATATAAAATAGAATAATTTTACCTAAAAAGGGATGATTATATTCCATTATAAATTTATTTTCATTTTATATTGAATAGTATTTTGTATTTTAACTACTCTATTACACTCTTTGAATTGAAATTTGTCCAAAGTGCCTACAAAATCCACCATTAGTTTTCTAAAATAGAGTAATATTTCAAAGTTGAAAATACTAGAAATATGCATAATTAATAAGATTAAACCAAATATTAAATTTTTTTTAAAAATACTACTAGTATACAAGAATTTTAGGCATCCATGTGGTCCATTCAAATAGTACGCAAGCTGTCAAGGCAAGTGAAAACAAATGAGAGAAATCAAACTCGCAAAACATTTTCAATTTGACCACTTATTACATGCAAATTTAACAAAAATATTTAAAAATAGTTAATAAGAACATAATTCTATCCATAAATCATCATATACAATATGATTAAGATTTGATCATAAATTTTTGAGTTATATTTTTATTTGTATAAGCCATATTTAGATTGAATTATTTTATAACTCTTTGTTGTCATCAAGAATTAATTTTTTTTATTAGAACATTAATATTAATATTATTTTTTAGTTTTATTTTTTTGTGAGTATATAAATCATACATTTATATAACCAAAAACACATTTCAATAAATGGGTTAGAAGGTATAGATCCTCCACCATGTTGAGTATACTTATGATACACAGTATGTGCTAGCTTATGGAAATTTTCCATGCCTTGATTATTTAAAATGATAAAGCTACCATACCCTTATTCACAAAGAATATGAATATGTAATGTGCTAAAATCATATGAAATTTAAAAAAAAAACAAAAAAAAAACATATCACATAATACATTAGAAAATAATTAGGTATAAGTAATAAATAATAGAATAAAAGATCATAGTATTAATTATTACCATTTATTAAGTGACCTAATTATCTCCCAAAGCTATAAGAAATTACTTTTGAACTTTTTCACAAATTTATTAGTTTTTTTAAAAATCTCATTCATAGAATATTTCATTTTTCATCAAGGGTAACATAGATGAGAGTGAAATCATTGCTTATTTTTCCTCAATTCATTATTTCCTTTGTCATTACAATCATATTATACATTGGTGATATCCTTATATATTTTCCATTAACCTCTACTACTTATTTTATTGACGTCTTTAATAAAACACCTAGCCTTATATCCTCTCGTGGATGGCTTTAATGGAACATTACCATGAGTCCCCAATCACTTTTCATATTTTTCAATAATAACATTTAATTTATGAAATAATACATTTGGTATTAACTTATTAATTTTGTTAAGGGGTTTTTATGTCTCCTTTTGTGGTTTCTTATTCTAATCAAATAAAATTTATAAATAAATCGATTTATCAACTATCCTTACAAAATCATGAAGAGTGATTATGTGAAATCTTGTTAATGGAATTCTTAGCACTAAATTCATATTTGGATAAAATTTATGTCTATTAGGGGGTATTATTTTTCCAAAACCCAATATTAAATTTGAATTTCTTCTATTCAATCCTTTTGAATTACCTTGAGAATGCATGCCATTATTCTTTGCATCTACTGCATGACTGATGTTATACATAAATTTCAACATTTCAGAGTTAACAACCATGTGGAATTCAAATTTATATTATCCATAACAATAAATATAATGTTTTCCCCCATTACATTAGAGTAAATCATGGTTAAAATATTTGTTTAAAAATCCATTTCAGGTCTTCATAAGATTCATTATTTACTTTGAATATTCCAAGCCTCTATACATTCTTTTTTTAATGTAAATTAAAATACATTTGATCATTAGTAATAATATTTGTATTTATAAATATATTAATCAATTTAATTGATGCTCTTTCATACTTGGCACCATTGATCAACTCCATCTCATCTAATTTTAGGACAACAAGAAGTTCCTCATTTGTGTCTTCCACTAAAATGTTATAATATCATACCATGGCCATTAAAATTATATCAAATTCAAACTATAAATTATTAAAAGGATTTAAATTGATTGACATTTCCCTTCCAATATAACTCCTTCATTTGTTTATGTAATCCTCCTTGGAATATTAGATGCGAAACATATCTGCAACAAAGTATTTAACTTATTTTTCCTATTATCTCATTCCTCTCTAACATGATACGGATGAGTAAAAAATACCTTAGTGATCCCAATATTTAATATTCCATCCCACTATGTGTTAAATAATTCTTCATAGCCTCTTATACTAATCCATGTATTGTCACAAACATCTTGGACATCACTAGCATTGATTGAACATGAAAATTGGTTTATTATTTCATCAACCAAAGATTCTCTTATAGAGGAAAATTTTGGATAGAGAAGCATGGAAAATATTTAATCTTATTTAAATATTCTCTTCATAACTAATGTTAAGTTATGGCTTGTTTCTTCACCCTCATATGATCTAGAAGGATTAATAAAAATATTTACAACTTGAATTGTCTTTTTGAAACCACCCCCTAAAGGTACTAGAGAGATGATACTATTTAAATTTGTGACCCTTGTACTTCCTCCTAGAGGTATGTTTTTCATTGTTTTTATTATGTTAGTAAGGATTTCAAATTTGGAATTTAATACCTCACTTTCATTTTTCAAAGGTGTGAATTTTTGAAGCAATACTTTTTTTACTTGAAAATGTTCAATAGCTTTAGCCTCTAGCCTCTTATTCACTTATAATAGACTATATGTTATCTTATCCATTTCAAGCATCTTATTTCTCATTACATTGATGTATTTCTCAATATTTTTTCTACTTTCTTGTTTCCTCCTACAATATAATTACAACCCATTATCACTATTACATATAACTTTGATCATCTTAGTGATTCTTTAAAATAATAGAGGAACATTGGTTGAAGGATAAAGAGGATAAAAATTTCCCTTAGACCATATTTATATATGCTTTAGGCCCAAAAATTATTAAATATTTTTCATCTACACTATTATTTTTTGTATTTTGTATTTGATGAGAGGGTCAAATGAATAATACAAGGAGTATTATAAAATAATGAATAGTGTGATATAAACATGGAAGGTGAGCCCAAAAATAGTGAGGAATATGGCATTGATGAAAAACAAACAAAATTCAATGGCTTTGTGTCAATGTGGCAAGGAAAACATGATAAATACAAATGGAGTATACAAAGGGCATGGTCTTGGGGGGGGAGGGGGTGATGATGTCCTTGCCCCCCATATTTGAATTAAATTTTTTTTAACTAAATTTTAATTTTTTTAGTTTATTTTAATTAAGGTTTGTTTAACATAATTTTTAATTAATTAAATTATTTAAAATTAAATATTAAACTAATTTAATTACAGTAAATTAATTTTTTTTAAATATAATTATTCTATTATTTTTTATTAATTTTTAAAATTAAAAATAATATTAATTAAATTTAAAAAATTTCCTATCAAGAATTGTAAGTGACCTAGGGAGGCCTTTTTAGCTTATCTTTTCAATCGTACCTCCATTGTGCATGCCATTTATAGTAAAAAAAATTGAGTTAGGCATGGTCATCTTGGCATCATCATTTTTTTGTAAAGTGTACCAATAAAAACTTGTTCACATTCTCATAACCAAGTTCCTTTGTTTATTTATAAAAGACATTTCAAATGAACTAAAATCTCTATTCACTTTGGCACAAAAAGTAGCTAGTTTTTTGTTTGTCTTACAGGTGAAAAAAAGGGTAAAGTGCAAATGGATATTGATTTTGGAAGGAAAAGTGAAAGGGGTTTTTGGAGGGAAAACTCTCTCTCTCTCTCTCTCTCTCTCTCTCTCTCTCTCTCTCTCTCTCTCTCTCTCTCTCTCTCTCTCTCTCTCTCTCTCTCTCTCTCTCTCTCTCTCTCTCTCTCTCTCTCTCTCTCTCTCTCTCTCTCTCTCTCTCTCTCTCTCTCTCTCTCTCTCTCTCTCTCATTTATTTTTATTTTACCAAAATATGTATTCAACTAATTTTAATTAACCCAAACATGGCTATTAAAATGAGTATTTTGATTGATAAAAGACTGTGAATTGTTTATTTACAACTTACACATGTGAACAATGGTTGTAAGAGTTATCTTCATCAATATATTCACATACCATACAATTTTATATAGTATCATAAACTAAATCATCTATATATGACATCTTAATAGAATGATGAAGTAGATTTCATATTTTATATCATCTATCAATTGGCCTAAAGCATGCTCATAACTAGTTATGATACATTTGAATTCCATAGCTTCTCCTACCATATCCTAATTAAAGAGAAATGTTTCATCAAAAAAATAGTGATAATTTAAACTTTAAATTTAATTTACCACATTAAACCCACTTAGCTTCCCTTCCACTTTCATCTGCCCCACAACTCTACCCAAAACCTCGACCAATAGTATGAAAATAAAGATAATTGATCTCCATGTCTAAGACCCTAGGAGGATCCAAAAAACATAGTTATATTTTCATTGATTATAATTAGGTACATGGGTATATAAATTTACCTAAACATATATTCACACAATTCTTTATAAAATCCAAATTTATCAAGACATTTTAACTAAAAATGCCAATTGACTCAATTATATGCTTTGATGATATATGATTTGATCAACATACCTTTTTGATGATTATATGAATGACAGTGGAAAATATTGTGGGTTATAGTGATGCCTTCATAGGTATTTATACTAGGAACAAACCATGTTTTCTCTTTGGAGATTAATTTATCCATCAATGGTTTTAGGCAAGCAATAATTGATTTCAAAATGATCTTATAGATTGTATTATAGATGGAAATAAAACAAAAATAATTGAATTTTTCCAAGGATTCCCTTTTTAGAAAGAGATAAATTAAGGTTATATTAAGATTTGGTCTACCTTATTAATTTTTGTGATTCTTCTACCATATTTAAAACATTTGGGTAAATAAAATCCAAAAAAGAATAAAAAAAATTGTCAAAAAATCATATAGCCGAGGAGATTTATATTTGGCCATGGAAACAACCAAAACCCTTACTTATTATAGAGAGAAAGGGGATATCAATTTTTCATTTTGATCAAGGGACACCAATGTGGGGATTAAAGTCATATTTTCATTTTGAGCTAAAATATCAGAATTCTCCTCCCTTGAAATTAAATTCTCAAATAAAGCCATAGCATATTGTAGAATATTGGATTGAGAATCTAAGACACAAACCCACCCTCCAACCCCCCCACCCCCACCCACCACCTCACTCCCCCCTCCCCACCTGCCCCCCCCACATTTAGGACCAAATGTTGGATAGTGTAATTCTAACTATTAGCATGGATTCCAGTGTTTATGAGGTAGAAAAAATATTTGTGAAGGAATATGAAGGGTTTTTAATTATATAATAAATTAAGACAAACTTGGTTGAACTAAGGGGATAATTATATTTTAATAACACTAGATCCAATAAGAGTAAGAGAGATACTCTTATAGGATCTAGAGTTATTAAAGAAAAATTATCCCCTTATTTCAACCAACTTTGTATTAATTTATTGTATAAGTAAAAACTATTCATAGTCCTTCAAAAATATTTTTTTTCCTCATAAACATTGGAATCCATGCCAACAGTTAGAATTACACTATCTAGTTATCCTATTTCAACTTCCACACAAGCCTTTTCTTGAAAAATATTTTAAAAAGGCTTAGAATTATGCATTTTACAAAAACCCTTGATAAATTAAAACTTCTTGGACATCATGTACATAAAAAATCTTGAAGGATTAGGATAATTATTCCACCAATGGTTTAATAATTGAAAAAGAGGGATCATGAAACCACATCAACTCAATTTCAAAGGAACAATGATTAAGGGGAGATATAGTGTGATACTAAATTATACTAGGAAGTTATCCAAGCCCAAAAATATAATTATAAAAATTAAAAATATCTAAGTATGACTCATCCAATGTGGTGAAATTAAGAACCCATATAGTCTCTTTGTTATGTTATAAAAATACATCTTCTGTTAGTTGAGGTAGAGACACCATTTTTGGGCATAACATCTAGATAATTGTATGTAATAAGCCTAAAAAATCCAATTGAGACTAATATGGTCATGAAAATCCCTTCATCTTATCATATGGATGAAAAATAACATTCAAATATCCATCAAGGACCACCTTCTCACTAGGAAAGTGGAGTAATAGATTAGACAAATCCTAACATAGTTGAGACTTAAGCACTAGGGAGTTTAAAGCATAAAAATTAAAAAAAGATAAAGGTACATATAAAGGGAAGTATGAAAATAGACATAATTTTTAATTAACACTTGATGCTAGTGACTACACACTAATTTAAAAGGGAGATCAAAATACTACCATCCTAGCAGAGACACCAACAACTTCAACAAAGACACTTTTCCACCTTGAACAATTTTTTTACATGATATTTGATGCTTCATGAAGATTTAAATTATTTTACTTAAATAAAGAGTAAATATGGACCCTCCACTAATAAAAGATGATTTACCAAGTTTTTATTGTTGTGGACATTGAGACCCCTAACATTCTAAGAGATAAGATTCATGTCACTAAGGATGGGACTTTCACCCCCAACTTGAATGAAAAAAAACTTAAAACTTCCCTTTATTTCCTTCCTTAATGTCTCTTTATATTTTATCCTTTATTGATTTTTGAACCCTACTCCTAAGAGGACCCTAATTTAGATGAGAAAGGGAACACTAATATTGGAAAATAGACAACACCTCTTTAGAATTTAATTCTTCTTTTTAGTCACCTTCCTCATCTAATTCTAAGGATCTTTCCACAATTCTAGAGCCTATTGTATCATTGATACCCTATTTATTAGGTGATATATCCTTCCCCTCACCTTATATAACATCACCATTTATTGTGATTTATTTATCCATATTCAATCTTGAATTTAAACTAGGATGGGAGTTTTAAAAAATAGATTTTATGGATAATATTTCATCAGCAATGAGCATACATCATTTCAACATAGCAGTAGGAGATAAAAATTTCCATTTATATAATTTATACAAAATATATTATGTTTTGACTATCTTTAGGGCTTGGATAGAATTCTCTGAATCTATTACTTTGCTAAGGGAGTGAATTCCTTCCTCAAAACACCCTGGATCCAACCCAAATTGATTCCATTTTTCTTTCTAAATAGGTTTACCAAAAAATTATTCTATAGAGAGGGCCAATTATTTTGAGCTTACATAAATTTAGGGTATGACCTAGATGGTGACACCTAAAATATCTGAAGCAGTTCTTTCTAATGTAAAAATATTATTTTTATTCTCTGCCAAGAGATTTAATGATAATACTTTTTAGAATTTAATTGTCAACATCCATAAAAATTATAATCTAAAAATAAAAACCCAACACTCCTTATTCTAAAATAGGATCAATTTATATAAAATCCCCCAAAAGGTTGTCCATATATCAAAGATAATCCTTGCCACAATATTCCACTAGAAGGCAACAAAAATGAATCCAAAATGAAAACTTATCATTTTGAGTAGAGAGACTATCAAAGTTAGGGATCTAGTGATGTTAATATATTCCCTTCCTCCCATAAAATTGAATAGTGAATTAAATATATTTTCCTTGTTTTTTAAATTCAAATAAATATAAAAAAATGCTTTGGCTAAAAAACATACCTTAGTTTAACACCCCCAATGATTTTTCACCCAAACTTCAACCTCAGCAATGGCCATCCATTTATCAAAACACTTATTAGTTAGGGTTGTATCTTCTAGCATCTCAACATTATATTATAATGAATTTGATTCATATACCAAATCTTTAGGGTTCTTAAGTACTAGCCATTCATGGGATTCAACCTAAACCTATTTTTCCTTATGTTGGCCCAACCACACTGGACTTTGGTTTCCCAACTTGAGACCATCTAAAAGAGGAAAGAAATTCAATCCAACTGCCACCTTATCTACTAATCCCACTGATTAATCTGGTGGACCACATTTTAGATACTCCCCATCCTTATCTATATCCCTAACAATTGAGCCTCCTGAGCCTAATCCTACATCAAACCCAAGCCATTACTTGGTTTTGATGATCTCCTTCTAAATATTATGGACTTGGTATTTATTTGAGTGATGTCCTAACCCTACCATAAAGGATTTCTCCTTGTTCTACTTATTCACCCATGTTTTCACCATGCTTATTCATTTGAATAACTCAATTATCATTCTTGATCAAATAATTAGATAAGTGTCATATTTACATATTTGTTATCTTCATTTTTATCAATTCATTTCAAATTTTCTCATTTTCTCACTTACACACAATCTTTCCTAATATTGAAAATATCTAGATATATATCTTGTTTTCAGGTGAGGTATTTTAAATTTTTTTCCTACAATCAAACATATCAAAATAAATATTCAAATTAAAATGTATCATTAAAAAACATAACTGAATTTTGATAAAATACATGAAAAAAAGAAGACACACATGTAAAATAATCATCATAAAATATAGATATGTATCACTTAATTCACATGAGGATGATAAATAAAAGGATAGAAAATATTCCCTAATGTATGATTTATATGGACAATATATATAGTAATAATATTAAGGAGATAGGTATGGGTATAATTCCTTAAATGGTAAATCAAGACATAGACAAATAACATGACCCAATCTCACAATTTTGACACTAGGAGGGATAAACAAAGCAATAAATAACACATAGAATATAGTTTTCCCTAATAAATGTATGGTAAATACCATATAAACATAAACATCCAACATAGTAAGACCACAAATAGTAAAGTGTATGACAATCACCATGACACTAGACATATAACATATTAATAATTTCACAAGTATTTGCTTATATAAAAAAAAACTTCATGTGAATACATATGACTCACAAGCAATGGGAACATGATGAATATTTTATTAAATAAGGACAAGGAATAAAAAAGACATATAAAAACACCATACTCAATAATATACATTGTAAAGACATGGGGATGGGGTTTTTAATGAATAAAAAACCTAACACAATAGTTTAATGAAAACATAAACACTTGGATTTGAAACACAAGGCTTCTCAGGCTAGGAATGGGATAAATAAATTAAAAAATAGATTTAGTACAAACCAAAATTATATTCATATTTTAAAATGAATAATTGATATAAATATATATTACCACAAGATGGCTATTCATTTCACCTTATATAATGAATATTCAACTTTTATAATAAGAAAAAATCTATTGTATATCTATGATAAATATAATATTATATAAAATAATATTACATTCTCCCTTAATCTGTAATGATTACAATGAGACTAAGCATGTATTTCAGTTTTTCAAATTTCTCTTTTCTAATAAATTTTGTCAAAATATATTTTGGTTGCTTTGTCGTAGGATAATGTAATGATTTTACATGACCGTATTTCTCATAATGTTGAATCAAATGTAATTTGGTGTTTATTTGCTTGGTTTAGTTGTGAAATATTAGATATATTTCCATTTGAATTGATGAAGTGTTATCAACCATGAGGGGAATTAATGAATCATATGTTACATGCAATCGTTTCATTGTAGTCTATCTATTATTTTTGAGAAAATCCCCTTACAAAAATCCTTGCTTTATGTTTGTCAAGTGATCCATCTTCCTTATGTTTTATTTAAAAAGTCCCACTTTTAATCAATGGGATTAAATTTTATTTTAGGATAAACTAACTCCCAAGTTCCATTTTTTACCAAAGCCTCATATTTACTTTTCATTTAATTTATCCATGTATTAATATTTTCATCATACTTAAAGGAAGTAGGTACTAAATAAATGAAAAATGTTGATTTAATCTTTAAGAGGGTCATCCAAAGTAATATTTTATATCTCATTTTGAATTTATTCTATAAACTTATTTTATTGTTGAACAAATATATGTGAATTTTGAGTGCCTATTTTTATAATTCATCATGTCTTAAATATTTTCATATCTATACAACCTATTTTAATAGATTTTATATGAGTTAATTGTTAAATAATTATATATATATATATATATATATATATATATATATATATATATATATATATATATATATATATATATATATATATATATATATATATATATATAGCATATGTTAACTTGATGATGAAATTTAATTTTCTTCCATAGTGGGAGTATAATTTTCAATTTCAAGAGTGATGCAGGAACATTATTACCCCATTGTATGCATTTATGTATTTTTCATGTTTTGAGTCATTAGTAAGTTATTATGGTAGTAGGAGGTCTATAGAAGTCAATTATGTTTACTAGGTCCTTGTGAAAATTTAATTTGGATTGTATTGAAATTTTCCCACCAAAACCTTGATTTGAATTTTCAAATTTCAATGCGAAGTTTAGGAGATCTCCATCTTGTTTCAAGAGGTATCAACGTTGAATTTTAGTGGTTAGGGTATAATAAAAGGTAAATAGTGTTTTAACACAAAGATTAATCACATGATGAGTCATTTTGGTGAGTAGGTTAGTAGTTAGTCAGTTTATAATGTACAATAAGGAAGTTAAAAGTTAGTTATGGCAATTTTTGAGTCTTTTTGAATGGATAAATATTTTATGTAATGATTCATTCAAGGTAAGAAAGAGTGATGGGTTGGATTGGGAGTGTCTAAAGGAAAAAACTCCCAAATCAAGGAATAAGAGGATTTTTCTTTTTGAAAATCAATGTTGCAGTTCTTATTCTCTATGTATGGATAATGAAAATGACTATGTAACAATAGAGTTTGTAAAGAGAATGTTTATAAAGACATGCGCTATAATTATTGAGTAGTGTTAAATTTTTTCCATTGTGTTGGTAAATTTATTTACATTATAATAGTGATTTTATCATATATGGATTATAAACTCAAGAGAATCTTGTTTCTTGTACACATGTAAAAAACTCTAATTGTATATAATGGAATAATGATAGGTCATAATGATGATACATCCCTAAATTTTATGGTGGAGTTGGTAAGTTTATTTTTAATCTTATTTAATTTTTTTTTTGAATTTATTTATATTTTATGAAGATACATTCATGTGTCTGAATTTGAAACTCAAAAATAGACCTATAACTTTCTTGGAACCCACACATAGTCAACCTAGAAAACTTGTCTAAGGAGTTATCAGAGTGTTAAAAAAAGGTAGTTAATGATTGAAGAAGGAAAATGGTGTTATTAAAGATTGTTTTAATCCTTCACAATGATTATAAACCCTCTTAGAAACTTAAAACCTCATTATGTTTCTTCTTGGTATACACAGTCCTATTGCCTTCGCATAGTTAGATACAAACTAGTGTAGATGGTGTGAATAGAGGTGTTCAAGTATAGTTTTAGGATTTAATAAGGTATATGGTGAAGGAAAATATAATAAAAAATATTAAAAATCATTTAAAATTATTTATGGAGCTTGAAATCAAATTTTATCCCTTCTCAGACAGTGATAGTCACTGTATACCCTATTATAGGGTTTCAATCCAAAAACCATTACCAAAAGAGAACTAACCAATAAAAATTCAATAAAATTGGTGTTTGGATAGGTTTTAATGTATTTTAATATAATTTTGGATTTTTAAGTAATTAAATAAAGATAAGTATGGTAGAAACTAACATAGTGTAAGACAGGGCAGTGGAAGGCCTAATAGGACTAAAAAGGGGGTAAGAAGTGACTACAAAAATAGTTTAGGGAATGAACTATGGAGTGAAAGTTTTTAGATAGAAAAAATGGGATAGAGGGTGTCCCAAACTGGTGTTATATTCTTAATTTAATAAGGTACTAGTCCGTACTATGCAATAAATCCTAAGAAAAGGCTAGTAAAAACCATGTTTCAAAGAAAATATTGTTTGTGTCTCAAGATAATTGTGTTGAAGGGATTTTTAAATTGATTATGTAGAAAATGGGAATTGTATGAGAATAAAATAATGTGAAAATACCTATTAATACAAAAATAATCCTATATTTTTGTTTGAGTCATGTTGTAAAGTGACATAAAAACTAGTGTGGAAGATAAGATCAAAGTAAGAGAGAATGAATGCATTGAGTGAGGTGAATGGGATGAAGAGTTTGGTAATAAAATCATAAGCATGGTAGAGAATAAATGAAATGAATTATATAAAAATATGAATTTGATATTTATGCAAGATTCAAAGGAAAATATCAAGAGAGTAAAAGGTGCTTAGTTCATAGAATTAGGTAAGATAAGATAAGCTCAAAGCTAGATGGTTATGAAAAGAGGTAGATGAGTTTGTTTTATTCCTATTTTAAATCATTAGAGATAATAAATTTTTATGAATATATATA
This sequence comes from Torreya grandis, assembly GCA_037957365.1. NCBI lineage: Eukaryota > Viridiplantae > Streptophyta > Pinopsida > Cupressales > Taxaceae > Torreya > Torreya grandis. The sequence goes on from JARHVA010004004.1 coordinate 1,427,868, forward strand.
ATTTGGTGTCAAATTAGGATTATTATGTGTTAAGGTATGTTTTGAGTTTTGATATTATTGTTTCATGTGCATAAAGAATTTATGGAGTATACGTTGATTGTTATTTTGAGAAATTGTTGTGAAAATGCTAATTAAGGTTGTAGGAATGAATTTAAGAGGATAAAATAATATGTGAAAGAGGGGTGGTAATAGTTGAAATAAAGTAAGAGAAGAGAGGTGGAAAATCCCTAAATCTAATAAGTCATAGTGAGAATAGTTAGTGAAATATCCAAGGAAATATAAGCTCAAGAGTGAACTTGGAGAGAGAGAAGAGAGTCCTAGGAAAAGGACAAGTGAGATATATAAGTTTCAAGTGAGGAAAAGAGAAAGAAGGAGACACTAAGAGAGAGAGAGAGATTCAAGTGAGAGAGACCAAGTAAATGTTCAATATGGAAAGTTGGAAGTCTTTCTAAGAATATAGAAAGGTACAAGAGAGACCTAGAGAGAGAGTGAGATAGTGAAGAGTAGTGAATGATGAAGGGCTTGATGAGTGAAGGTTTTCAGAAGAATAAAATGGAAGTGAGGAAAATAGGGTAAGAAAAAGAGAAGGAAATAACTGAGATGAAAGAGGTTTTGACAAGGATAGAACAAATATTATAAGCAATGAGACCAAGATTCTACATATGAATAAAGAGGAAGATGAGATGGCCTCTCAAGTAGATGATGGAAAAGAACATAAGAAAAAATATGAATAAGTTATAAAGGTAGCCTAGAAAGAGAAGTGAAGGGGTAAGCAGGACTCACAAGATTATGACTAATGATTTATTGAAATGTTTATATATAGGTAAAGATATGCATGAAGGTGAAGAGCATTGGAAGCATGAGAAACAACATGATAATGATGAGAAATAGGTGGAGTGGATAGTTAAGTAGAGTGATTCAATCTTGTGTTACCCTAAATAAGGTGATCCATTAGAGGATGAAGTAGAAGGGAAAGAGTTTGTATTAGTACCATGCCTCATGATGAGAAAGTTTTAGTCAAGAAAGATTTGAGGAGAGTAAAGACGTACAATGTATTCATTTCAATGTTGTTTTTAATGAACATGTTGACATAGACATTAATGAAGATGAATTATATGAGATTACAATGAAACTAATTAACATGTTGGTGGAAGGACAAGAAGGTACAACATCACTATATTAAGTGCTTGAAATGAATGAAGTTACCTATTAGGTGGTAGAAAGAGGATATTAAGAAGAAGCATATGATTAAGTGCTTATATAGTTTTCATGGTAGTAGATTGAGGTGTCTTTCTTGGCACTAATGGAATAAAAAGGAGAGATGGATGATTATAAATTAGAATAGAATAGATTATTTGAGTCTCATAGGAGATGAGAACTCCATCATGGTAGCTGAGTTGGAATAGAGAGAAATCTTGGGTCAAGGTGAATAAGAGTTGGAAATCAAAGAACAAAGTGAAGACAAAGGGAGAAAGAAAGAGGTGGTTTTTTATAACTTGTTTTATTCATGTTTAGGTCATTAGAGGAAAGAGAATAAACAATAATTTCCCATGAATAAATTGACGATGCAAAGTAGGAGGAAGACCAAGAGAGAGAATAACAAAGGAGGAGCCATAATAAGTTTGAGAAAGCATAAAAAAGATATTTATGATTCAAATATACAATGAGATATAGGTGGAATAATAATGTTTCAAATAACCTCAAATTCAAAATCATCTATAATTTGAAGGAAAGTTTTTCTTGCTCATCGGTAGTATGATGTAGGAGCATCATTAACCCACTGTACATATTGCTTTATTTTTCATGTTTTAAGTAATTAATAATTTTTTATGGTCATAGGAGGTATTTAGGAGTCAATTATGTGTACTAGGTCCTTTTAAAATTTTAATTTGGGTTACATTGACAATTTGCCTAGCAAAACCTTAATTTTAATTTTCAAATTCCAATGTGAAGTTTAGGAGATCTTCATCTTGTTTCAAGAGGTATCAACGTTGATGTTTAGTGTTTAGGTTATAATAAAATTTAAATGGTGTTTAAACAAACACATGACTCACATGATGAGTAATTTTTGTGAGTAAGTTAGTAGTTATTCAGTTTATAATATACAACAAGGAAGTTAGAAGTTAGTTATGGCAATTTTTAAGTCTTTTTGAATGGATAATTGTTTTGTATAAAAATACATTCAAGGAAGGAGAGAGTGATGGGGTGGATTTGGAGAATTTAAAGGATTAAAACCCCAAATTAAGGAATAAGAGACTTCTTTTTTTTTAAAATCAATGTTACAATCGTTATTCTTTGTGTATGGATAATGAAAATGACTGTGTAACAACATAGTTTATAAAGAGAACTTTTGTAAAGACATGTGTTTTCATTATTGAGTAGTGATAAGTTGTTTCCATTGTGTTGTTAAATTTACTTAAATTATAATATATATTTTATCATATATGGATTATAAACTCAAGAGAATCCTATTTCTTGTGCACATGTAATAAACTCTAACTGTATATAATGGAGTAACAAGTCGCAATGATGACATGTTCTTGATGTTTATAGAGGATTTGGTAAGTTTATTTTTAATATTATTTCCTTGTGGTTTTAAATTTATTTATATTTTATGAATTTAATTTCATGTGTGTGAATGAGAAACACAAAAATAGACCTATAGCTTTCTTGGAACCCACACACAATCAACCTAGAAAACTTGTCTAAGGAGTTATCAAAGTTATAAAAGAGGTAGATGATGAATGAAGAAGTAAAATGGTGTTAGTAAAGAGTGTGTTAATTCTCCATAGATATTATAAACCCTTTTATAAACTTAAAACGTCATTATGTTTCTTCTTGGTATGCACAGTCATATTGTCTTTACAAAGTTAGACATAGACTAGTGAAGATGATGTGAAAGAGGTGTCCAAGTACATTTTTATGAGTTTGGTGATGCGGATAGTGAAGTGAAAAACATTAAAAAATATTAATAGTCATTTAAAATTAGTTAGGGAGGTTAAAATAAAATTTTATCCCTTCTCAGATAGTGATAATCACTGTATACCCTATTATAGGGTTTCAATCCAAAAATGATTTCCAGAAGAGAATTAACTGGTTAGAATTCAAGAATTTTTTTGATTGGATAGGTTTTATGGTGGGTTAATGTATTTTGGGAGTTTAAATTTTATTTTTTTATATATAAGTACCATATAAACCAACTAAGTGTAAAATAAGGAAGTGGGAGACCTAATAAGCCTAAATAGGGGCTAAGAAGTGATTACAAAAATGGTTTAGGGAATGAATTATAGAGTGAAAGTTTATAGATAGGAACAAATGGATATAGGGTATCTCAAAATGGTGTTATATTCTTAATGTGACAAAGTAATAGTCCACACAATGCAATAAATCCTAATAAAGGCTAGTAGAAACCCTATTTCAAAGAAAACATTATCTATGTGTCAAGATAATTATGTTGACGGGATTTGTAAACTAGTTAGGCCGTAAATAGGAGTTGTATGAGAAAAAGTTAATGTGAATAAACCTATTAAGACAAAAATAATCATGTATTTTTTTGAGTCATGTTTCAAAGTGAGATAAAGACTGGTGTGGAAGTTAACATCAAATTAAGAGAGAATGAATGCATTGAGTGAGGTGAATGGGATGAAGAGTTTAGTAACACCATACTAAGCATGGTGGAGAATAAATTAAATTAATGATATTGAAATATGAATGTGATATTTATGTAGGGTTATAAGGTAGATATCAAGAGAGTCAAAGGTTTGTAGTGCATAGAATCAATCAAGATAACATAAAGTCATAGGTAGGTGGTTATGGGTAGAGGTAGATGAGTTTGTTTTGTTCCTATTTTCATTCATTAGAGATAATAAATGTGTATACCTTTTCATCAAAGAGTCAATAGAGATTAAATTATTTTTGAAATACATGTCCCAATTATTTTTTGGAACTTCCATATCAATATCCTCTAATACATCATATTTGGCATATTTCTCAAGATAATTCAATTGTCAACTTATGCTTGGTATATCCTTTATGGTTTATGCTGACCATTTTTACTACAAGTCAAAATGGGTCAACCTCTTATAGTCAAAATATTATATAGAGATTTTATTATAGGTTCTTAGGGTGTTTCCTATTTAATTTTATGTGATTTAATGTTATATTAGCCATGGTCATAGTCTGACTATATCATGATGTAATATTGTGTCTTTTAGGGGTCATAAATGATAATTTAATGAAAGTGGCACAATTTTAAATATTCTTAAGTTTTTTAGTGTTACTTATATCATCCAACATGTCAAATTCCTTGCCATGAATTTTACATACAAAGTTTAGTGTCTTGGGGTGTTCCCTATCTCAATATATAGGCTTATAAACATGATTTAATAGTTTAATACATGTGTGGGGACATGGATTTTAAGCCATGTGAAGTAACCATTTAGGTTCAAAATATCCAAAGGATACTGAGCTCAAATGCAAAGCTTCTAAGTGTAAAAATGACATTCAATCAAGCTAAGATAAATGGCATGTGGGTGGTTAATAGGGTCAAAAAGTGACCAGATCAAGGATCAATGACATGCATTGAGTCATGCAGATAAGATCAATGATCCGATTTTAAAGAATAGGACCTAGATCCAATGGAGCACATAAAATCATGTAGATAATATCTAATGGTGTAAGCAAAGGTCAACGATCCCTAATCAATATAAGACTACCAAGTTGCATGAAAGTGTTAACCAAATGGACTAACAAAAAGATCTAAAGAAAGAATGCAATGCTGCCAAATGTCATAATCTCAGATGTCTAGGTCATAGATCAATAGATGACATCAAAATTTAAGTTGAAGAGACTCCAGAGGAGATCGATAAAGCAAATTAGACCAAATTCTAGATGGATAAGATGAGGCTGTGTCCAAATGATGATAGGTATATTTTAAGATGGAATGAGTAATGTGACAAGGGAATGCCACATAAGCAACCATGTAGGATCAAAGGACTTTGTATCAAAGTAAGCACCTTAAACTGAACAATGACTACCAAATGTGAATAATGAAGTCTAAGAGACAAATAAATGACTAAAAATGGTAAATATAGGTGTCTAGAAGATATTTAGTAGTTAAGAGAACATATTATAACTATCATATCATGTTTCAACCTCCCTCAGGTAGTACATATGTGTCAACTATCCTAATTTAGTTTCAAATTCTCAAGAGATGATCCATGATGAAAATAGTTTCCTAAATAAGTAAGGAGAGCCTTATGTCACATTTAATGAATTTTCATGCTTTAGAGGACCATTTTTCCCATCAGACTATGTATGGTCTATTTCTCATTGCATTCTCCAACAATGTAACTAGTTTTCATGCCTTGACATGTGGCATAGAGATATTTGGAATTTTTTTTTCTCACTTCATTTTCTAATTCTATAAGTATCTGCCATTTTGGCCTTTGTTTAAAAAACACCACACCATGTATGGTGAATCCCTACTAAAATGATTTCATATTTTGCCTTTGAACATTAATACAAATATGGTTTTGAGCTCTTGAACAAGTGTCTAATTGTGCAAGTGATGTATGGTGATGTAAATTGATAATTATCTATTCTTTCTTTCCTTATCCTTTCATGTTTTTGCAAGAGTTCCTATTCTAACAGGTCATATAGAGTGTATTAAAGTGTGTTAGGATCTTTTCAAGTGTATGATTGTCCTTAGAGTATGTAATCTACCCTCTAGCTCATTTGCCTTATGTTGCTTCCCACATCTCACCTCTATATTGTAACACTCATGTTATAAACCTTCTAGGACTTAGAATCTAGTTTGTGTGCCTTGATTCTTAGTAGATGGGATATGATTGTCATGTGGAAAACATCTTGGTTTATCACCCCCTTCAAGTAGGTTCATTTCATATAAGTTTATAAGTCTTTTCCCCTAGAAGAAAGCATTAACATAGTTTTGGAGAGTTGTCAGCTATTTTATGGAGGTGTCAAAGTGTTTGGATGAAGTGCCTTGATAGTCTAAGTGATAATGACAAAGTGTCCAGTATGATTATCCTAGTATGTTTGAAGTTGACTTAGTTGATCTTCTATTTTGGCATGGTTAGGATTGCTTATGGATGAGTATGGTATAGTTAGGAATGATTAGGGATGAGTATGGTGATGTGAGCTTATGAAATACGTCCTATCATAGGTCAAGGATGAATTGAGTGATTTTGTGCGTAAGTGGAATTCAATTGGTAGTCCATAGTTTTCATCTAGACATTTTGGGTCTAATGGCATAAAATATGAGTAGGTAGTTTGATGATGTCATAATTATCACATGTGGATGAGTTCGGATGAGTTGGTCATATGGTTTTAATCACATTAGTCCTAAGTTGATATGGTCTAAGTCTTAATTTATATGATGAATCACATCCAAAGATATATGTGTACAAATTTGGTCTCCCAGGCATTTTGATAGTGTTTTATATGTTCAAACAGAGTTGAGTAAGTACTTTGGTGATGTCATATCTCACATGTATGAAATTTTTAGTAGAAAATTGATATATAGATGAATTCCAATATGAGAGAAGAAATTATTTATTAAATCTCAAGTCATGTGACTATGCATGACAAAATATATGTAAGTGTAAAGTTTGGCTCCCAAGCAGTTTGATAGTGTTTTCCCATACTGTATCAAATTTGTATGTGGCAAGAAAAGCTTAGTAGGCATTTTGATGTAGTTATATTTTCACATTTGGTAGTTTTAATGAGTTGATCATATGGGTTTTTTTAGTTTTGTCCTTAGTTTCTATGCACTAAGTTTTAGGTTATGCGATGAAGCACAACAAAAGATATGCATGTGTTAAGTTAGACTTCCAAGAAGTTCTAGGCATAGTTGGCTCTATGGTAGAAAAAAATGAGTGAGTATATTAATGGTGTTATATGACACACATGAAAAGGTTCTAGGAATATATTAATATATGGTTGGATTATCCTATGTGAGGATATCATATGGTCCAAATTTTAGATCATGTGTGTTAGTGCAATAAAATTTATTGAGGTCCATAGTTAACCTTCCAAACAGATTATAATTGTTCCCATACTTAGTCAATTTTGCAAGAGATAAAGATTATGAAAAAATAAATATCTAATGGTTCATAGTTGACCATATAGATTTATCTAACAACATGTATCAAATCAAAGAGGTCAAAGTGACAGTTGATTAATGATAGGCAAAGGTAAAGACCGAGCTACTTCTATGATCTGATATTGAGCCAGTGTTCATACTAATCAAGATCAATGATGTGTATTGAGTGAAATGTGTTAAAATTTTCCAATTTTTAACATAGATAAAGATTGAGCTATGTATAGGAGATTGATAGAGTGTGTTTATTCTAGGATGTTAGGAAGAAGTGAGATGATGCCAAGTGTTTGTTGATTAATATTTGTGAAGTGGCGTACTATGAGTTAAAGTTTGAAGAATATTGATGGTGCATAATTAATATAAGATGCGAGTGCATGAGATGAATTTTAAATTAGCAAAGTTTAACTATGACTGTTTAGATTTAAATATTCAAATTTATGAAGGAAAAACCTATGCTCAATTTTGGTGATATATCTTTCGATCTATGCCAAATTTTCTCATGGTATAAAAAGTGAATTTTTAAAGGACTCCAAGGTGCATATGGAAATATAGATTTTCTTAAGGGTGATACATATATGCTATGGATGACCTATAGAGATTGTTTTGAGCTATGTCTTAATGTGAGAGATGCCTTAAGGATTAAGGCATGCCTAGTGCTTGATGAATAAGCCATTTATCATGAAGAATCTATTGTGGATGGTTATGTTACTCCCACTACTCCTCCATCTAGTAATGTAGACAAGAAGTTGTTTGAGAATAATTCTAAGGCAATCAATTCCATCACTTATGGTCTTATAGAGTCTGAGTTCACTAAGGTAATCCATTTTAAATCTACTAAAGAGATATGGGACAAAATGTAGATCATTCATGAAGGATATTAAAAGGGCAAGCTTGCTAAGTTGTAGAATCACAAAATGCAATTTGAAATTCTCAATATGATGAAAGAATATTATGTGGTATCCTTTCTACACAAATTTGATGAGATTACGAACATCATCAGAGGTCTTGGAGGGAACCTCAAAGATGATATTATATATAAAAAACTGTTGAGGTCTATATCCCTCATGTTCAAAGCAAAGTATCTACTATAGAATAAAGTCATGATATTACTTAGTTGAAGATGGATTAATATCATGGCACCTTTACTACCTATGAGATGAGATTAAATGATGATATACCACCAAAGAAGGAAGTATATTTCAAGAATTAAATGAAGACAAATAAGAATTTCCAATGTAAGAAACCCAAGGAGGATGACATTTTTGATATAGATGAGGATGAACTAATTGATTTTCTTTCAAGGAAATTGAAAATAGGTTTAGGTAAGTATAAGGGTAAAATACCCCTTAAATGATTCGATTATGGAGAGGTAGGACATTATGATAATAAGTTCCCCCATAGTTATAAGAAGAATGATGATGAAGATCATGATCAAGGTCATAATGATGGAAAGATATAATTAAATTTTGATAAAATCAAAAAGGGATTCAGAAGGTTTGACAACAATAAGTACTTCAAGGACAAGAAGAGTCTCTACACCAAAGAAGATAGAAGTCATCAAATGAGAGTGAATTTAGTGACTAAGAGTATGGTCATGAAGATGATGGTCTTAATGAAGATGAATCCCTCTTCATGGCTGAGGAAGGAAGTTATTCACACAAAAAGGAGTCTATTTGGAGTGTTTTAGATGACTATGAAGATGAGGTGGATTTTGAGACTGAATTGATGAATGCCCTTGAAGAACTTAAGATTGAGAAGAAGATTAATAAGAATATGAAGTCATAAATCAAGGACTATGAGGATCAATTTAGTGTGTATAAATAATGAATGAAGATGCCAAGGATAATGAAGATATAGTTAATCATATCAATTGTCAATTAAAAATCTTGTCTACAATCTTGAAAGCTAAAGAATATGAATGTTTAAGGTATGTTTCTAAAAATGAGTCTTTAAAATCTAAGTTAGAGAAGACATCTAGTAAGGTGAAGTCATTTATGAGATTTGAAAAGAGCTCAAGTGATCTAGATAATATTTTGAATGATCAAAAGCATGCAAGTGATAGAACTGGTCTTGGATACAAAAATGAACCAAAGAATGCAACTCAAGACAAGATGAAGACTAGTGTGAACAAGAACAATCTAAATTTTAAGATAAATAATTAGACAAGGAATGAAGGTACTATTAGACTAAAGATAAATCAGATTAGATAACCAAATTCCATGAGGTATGAAAGTTTTAATGGTTACTATTGTAGATATAATCAGTTTGGGCATAGAGGTAGAGAATCAAGAGACTTGTTAGAAATAAGATTGAATGGAAATATGATAGGGGTCATCAATAAAAATTTCTAAACAAAGTTAAGTGTTTCAACTATCCTGATGAGGGAGATTTTGATAAGCATTGTCCAAATAACGTAAGGTAAGGTAAGTCTTATTCAAGAACATTAGTTTATTTTAGTTGTCATGATATTGGACATATTGATAGTTTTTGTTTGGAAAAGGTAAGACAAGCTAAGTTTTCTTCAAGGAGTATTATTTTCTATAGCTTTTAGAAGATTGGTCATATTGCTAGGTTCTTCAAGAAAATGCCATCAAGTACAAATAGGTTCAATTAGGATCCACGAGTGCAAGGAAGAAGGCAACTCAGCTCATGAAAACCAAAGGTGGTAAGTGTGAGTCATCATGAGTCTGTAGGTCCAAGTAGTCTATTTGTTATGGTGGAGAATACTTTGAAAGTTGAAGATTATCAAGGGATTTCATTATCTACTCATTATGAATGAAGAGACCAAGCTCAAATAGAAGACCAAGGTGATGGTTGAAGTTATTTCTAAGGTATGTATGGATCTAAGTGAATATCTTTCTATTATTGAGCAAGATTCATGCAAATAAAGTCAATTATTAGTGCCTAGTGATGAGGTTCAGAACTACAAGGTTGATTATTCAAATAAAATGGCATGCCAAGATTCCATAGTTGCTCCATGTGTTGTCAATTCAATATTAGAAGAGAAGGAGTGTAATTTATAAAAGGAATAAATTGTCATAGTTTAAGCTGAGAAGAAGAACAAAAGAAAGATATCTTATAGCTATAAGAGGATTCTAGTGGCTATTAAGGAGATGTGGGCCACTCCTAACTTCAATTTATTTTAGAGCATTATGGTGCAAATGATATCTCTATCTATGATTCTTAAGAGACTCCTTTGTATTGAGAAGCAAGTGTTTTTATGGTTTTCTTCAGATGGTCCTAGAAGGCTAGAGATGAGTGTTTTTAGTTGGAGTAGGTATGTCTAGGTGGAAGATATGTTGTAGTGATGTTAGAATGATGTCATAACTATATACGATGAGTCTTCAGGGTCAGATTGAAGGTTTTCAAGTGGAAAAAGTAGATTTGTGATTTGTAAATATGATAATTTTGCATAAAAAAATTTTGTTGACATTATTATACCATGATCTATGTGGTTTTATGGTCTAAATGTATGTTGAATTCAAATCAGAGACTTTTGAGTACTCTCAGTTTTCTCAATTTTTGCTTAAGGGCAAGCATGATTAAAATGGGTTATAGGATGTATAGGTTCCCAATGATGTGTAAAATAAAATCTTGGTCTATAAATGTGTGATAGTTATCTCTATGTGTGTAAGAATTTTTAGGACTGTGTATTGATTGGAAGGTGTTGTGTTGACCTTGTTTGTTTTTAAGATTCTAGGGTTTTAGGCTCTCCTAAAAAAGTGGTTTTACCTTATAAATTGAAATATAATGCTTCTTAATAGATTTAATGGGCCAAATGGGTTTTAAAATCATGATTTGGAGAGATCTGAATGTTTTTTGATTTAAAGTTATTCATGTTTTTATCAAGATGGAGGCTTAACTAGCTAGTAGGTTTGTGAAGGAAGTATATTGCATAGGATTAACTAGGTAATTGAAATTGGTGTAATTAAGGGGACATATGATATTTATACATATATAAAGTTTCAAGTGTTGAAGGTGCATCTACTAAAACTTGGGGTTTTTTAAAGTTTTAGGTAGGGTTGTAAGGTGTCTAGATAGGCTAAGTAATGAAGATGTGATGTTTTTTTTATTTTTATCAATTTCTCTAAAAGATCAAGGCATGATTATTTAAAGGATATTTTTAAAGTTGGATTAGATCATTTTTCCTATTTTTTGAGTGGCATTAATTTCTATTGTTAGTCCTTGCAGTTGTCTGAGAGAAGAGGCTAGTAAGCCTATATGGTGATTCTTCATGGTGTATGGAGATTTGAAGATGATCAAGTGATGCAATGGATCATAGATCTTAGGGGGAGTCCCTTTAAAATATTTTTTGGTGAGTTATATCATATTTTAGTTTCTTGTTTGTTCTTTCTTCATTGGTTTTGGTTTTTGGTTGAAGAAGAGTGTTAGCTTGTAGCAAGAGGAAGTTGTCAAGGCAAGAAGAGGTAGGCTCAAGGTAAGGGGGATTTTATACTATATTTATAATATGGTATTATATTTTGGGTATTATTTTTAGTTTTTAGGATCAGTTGGTGCCCAATTTTTCATTGTGTCAAAGCGGGAGAAAGTTCCTATTGTGAGAGTGCTTGAAGAGAGAGAAGGAAGATGAGTTTTATATTGTTTTGTGATGGGTGTTGAGTCCATGATCAAGAGTGATATTGTTTGAAAGTTTTTAGTTATTTTGTGGATGTGTCTAGGTCTACGGATGAAGTGTATTGATAGTCTTAGTGATAATGACAAAGTGCAAAATATGCTTGTCCTAGTGTATTTTAAGTTGGCTTGGTTATTCTTCTATTTTGGCATGGTTAAGAATGCTTAGGAATGAGTATGGTATGGTTATGAAAAATTAGGGTTGAGTATGGTGATTTGATATTATAAAAGAGGTGATATATAAGGTCAAGGATTAATTGAGTGATTTTGTGCATAAGTTGAATTCATCTGGTAGTACATAGTTTTCATCTAGATATTTTGGGTCTAATGGCAAAAAAATTGAGTAGGCAATTTGATGATGTCATAACCACATGTGGATGAGTCAGGGGTAGTTGGTCATATGGTTATTATCAAATTAGTCCCAATTTATTGTGGTCCAAGTATTAATACATGAAATGAATTAAATTACAAACAAATATTATGTGTGTAAATTTGGGCTCCCAAGTATTTTGAAAATGTTTTCTATGTTCAAATAGAGCCGAGTAAGGAGTTTGGTGACATCATATATCACACATATGAAAGTTTCAAATGTAGATTGATATATAGATGAATTAGCTATGAGACAAGATATTTTTCACTATATATTATGTCAGTTAACTAAGAAATATAAAGGATATGCATGTATAAATTTGGGTTCCCAAGCAGTTTGATAGTGTTTTGCCATACTTATCCAAATTTACATGTGGCAAGAAAAGCTGAGTAGGAATTTTGAAGTAGTCATATTTTTCATGAGTGGTTATTTAAGAACAATATTATCATATGGGTTTGTTTATTTTTATGCCTAGTTTCTATGTGCTAAGTTTTAAGTCATGTGATGAAGAGCATCAAAACATATGCATGTGCAAAGTTGGCCTTCTAAGTAGTTCTAAGCATAGTTGGCTCTATGGCAGAAAAATATGAGTGAGTAGATTAATGTTATATATTACACATGAAAAGTATCTAGGAACATATTAATATATGGTTGGATTCTCCTATGTGAGGAGATCATATGGTCTAAATTTTAGATTATGCGTATAAGCGTAAAAATAGTAATTAAGGTCCGTAGTTGGACTTCCAAGTAGATTGTAATGGTTCCCATACTTAGTTGAGATCATTTTGAAAGAGATAAAGATTAGTCACAAGTGAAGATCCAAAATTTCATGGCAATTTATATATATTGATCTAACAATACATATTGAGTCAAATAGATCAAAGTGAAAATTGCTTAATGATAGGTAGAGGTAAAGATCAAGCTACTTCTAAGATCTGACGGTGAGTAGGTATTTGTAATAATAAATATAAATGATGCATAATCATGTCAAATTTTTAACATAAATAAATATCAAGCCACATACAGGAGATTGATATAGCATGTTTATTCTAGGATGTTAGGAAGAAGTGAGATGATGCCAAATGTTTAAAGTTTAACATTTGGGTAGTGGTACACTATGAGTTTGAATAAGATAGATGGTGCATAATTAATTTAAGATGAAAGGGAATGATATGAATTTTAAGTTACGAAAGTTTAGCTATGATCATTTGGATTTAAATATTCAAAATTTTGAAGGCAGAACTTATGTTCAATTTTTGTGCAATATCTTTCAATTTATGCAAAATTTGCTCATGGTGTAAAAGAGAGTTTGTAGAGGACTCCAAGCTGCATCTAGAAATATATATTTTAAGATATTAAATAATGTAAAATAAAGATATTAAGGTCCAAATTTTATTATGTGTTCATACATGTTCTCCAATTAATCTGAGAAAGGTATTTTAGTTGTGCTTGTTGGTATCTCAAATTTTAAAGGTGAACTAGATATTGGAGTATGTTGTAGACTCTATGAGGACAATCTATGTGAATTATGAAGGTTTTAAAAATAATATTCTGTATGAATAAAGGTTTATAAGTTGATTGTGTTTTTGTTTATAATGACTATGTGTATAGAGAGGTGTTTGAGCTATTTGGGGATTAGCAGAAGAGTGATATGATGGATGTTGGCACTTAAAGAGGAATTATAGATAATGTGGAATGGTTTAATGAGTTTTAAATTGTTCCTATGTTATTATTTTTATTGATAAAGTGTTACATGAGTGAATAGGTCTTCATGACACCTGTAAGAGCTACAAGAGCCTAATTTTTGTGTAGTTGCTTAAGGGTGACCCATAGATGCTATGGGCGACCTATGAAGATTATTTTGAGCCATATATTGATGTGAGATATTTATTATGGACTAAGGTATGCCTAATGGTTGACCAAGAAACCATTTATCATGAAGACTCTATATATATAGTGAAACTAAAGGATATGGTTTCTAGACTTGTGTAAGGCCTGTGTGAGAGGAGTATGCATTGAAGTAAAGAAGAGAGGATAGGTAGTGTGTGTATTGGATGATTTGATGAGAATAATAGTTTTTTTACTATGTGTATGAATTAAAATTCATATTTATAATGTCATAATAGTGTTCTTGTAGGTTTGAAGGTTGAATATATGTGAAGAGGTTTGAGTGTGTATATGAGGGTAGTTTGAATGAAGAAGGAGAGATATTGTGGCATGCGTATGTGAAAGGCATATATGAAATAGAGAGGAAGTTTGTGTAGGATTTATAAAATTAGATATCCATCATCAAGTGTTGAATATGTCAATTCTAAGGTGGAGGTATTCCTTTGATAGGAGGGTCTAAAGGACTTGATCTTCTTTAGGGGTAGTTACTCCTTATGAAATAGGTGTTTCACTAAAGGACATTGGTCAAAAGGACTTGACCAAGGTTTTGGGTCAAAAATGAATTGACCAATAGGGGGTCAAGATGAATTTGTCTTCTTAGGGGCAAATATTTCTTGTGGAAAAGGTGTTTTACTAAATCCTAGTCAAAAGAACTGGATCAGTCTTTAGTTTATAATCCATTATAGAAGAAGTAGACCATGATTTTGAAGGGTTGAGAGTGGGTTTTATTCCCTAAGAGGTTTTAACACATATATCTTGTGTTTTATGTGCTATCTTTCATTATATTCATTGTTCATTACAATAAACATCTTATATGTTTCATAAATGGTTATATTAAAAGCTTAAGTGTTTGGAAAAAAATGAATTGGATTGTTTTCCACCACTGAGTCACCCCACTCTTTGTGGCTTGTACCTCTAAAACACAGGTGAAATCACTTCAAGATACATTTAGGGAGCTATCCCTTAAATATAGAGTCTCACTTCAACTATAGGTACACTGACATACCTAGAAGTGGTCCTATGTTGCAATAATATAGAAGAGGATTGAACACCCTATTATACGGTGAAATATTTGGTGGTAATAGTTTTGGCACACCTAGTGGGACAAAGATACAAGAGAGTGGAAATATTGTTGATGTGTCTTTCCTCTAATCATCTTTTGGAAATAAGCAAATTAGCACCAATGGTTACTTTAAATGTTAGCTTATGGTTGTAAGTATCCCATGTCTATCTCACTAAATAATTTGATTAGTTTTTACATCTAATATAACATATGAGGTTGATATGAATAGATATGGTGAATACCCCTATCATGAAGCTCCTTATCGGCCTTTTTATGAACCATATTTTAATCCTTAATAGTTGTATTAAAATGGTTATCAATTGTATGACTCATGGAATCCCTATAGCCCTCCATTTCCCTCTCCATATGGATGCCATGTTATTGGAAAACCATATGAGGAAGACTACCAAGAAAACTATCAAAGAATAACTCCCTATGAGTTTCAATATGAGCTCTATCATTCATATTGTGATACATATTAACCTCAAGAGTACTCCTATGAGTCTTGCCATGAGGAATTATATATTTACATGAATTTTATAAAAAGATATTAAAATAAAATATGTGGTTATTTTAGGCTAGGGTGAAACAATTTGAAGCTAGTATTAATCCCCATCATTACCCTCCTCCTATTCCATCAACTCCACCTCATGTTTAATACTTCTTGGCACTCCTATCAGATCTACTAGATAGTGAAGATAATATGGGAACATGGGATGATGAGCTTGATGTGCTTCCTAACCATATGATGGAATGGTTAAAAAGTTTTGTCCAAATATGGATGAGTTCATTATAGGTGGTTGAAGATGAAATTAAATGAGATACCAAATAACAAATGGACTTGTAAAAGAAGTGCCTTCAATGCTCAATACATAGGATCAATACATAAGCTAAGTATGTGAGAGGATAAAGAGCTAGAAAATTAACATGTTTCTATTGAAAAAACTCATGGAGACTATTATAAAGATGTAACTCCTACTTATGTAGTTGTTTGTCCTTATAATCATCCCAAAACATCACTTACCTATGAGATTGCTAGTGTATTACTCTTTACTAAATCCACTCATAATCCATTTCTTTCACCCCACACTCCATATCCAATTGATCACCCTTCTAATACACTTCATATCCCATATGATTTACATGACCCTATTGATAAACCTTCCACCTCACCCTTTCTTGAGGAAGAGCCGATATTGAGAGAATAAAGTGAAAAGGATCAAATCCAAGTCCTGGATGACCAAGAAGATGTCATAAGTGACTATGAGGAAGAGATCACCATAGGGAATCCTCTTAGTGAACACAAGGGTAACCTAACCTTTTTAAATGTGGAGAAACATATTGAAGACTGTTCTATAGTTATCTATGATGAATGTGGCCGATACTTGCAAAAAAATGTACTTGAAGAAAACTCCATATCTAATCATGAAATGGTGGATGAACATCTCAAGCATGAATTGGAGTGTTTTATTAAGGATGAAGGTGAAATTCAAGTCACTCAAGAGGTTTCAGTTCTAAAAGAGTCTCTTGAGACCAAGGTAAAATACATAGTTATTGGAGATGACTCAATACCTATATCTAATTTTGAATCACCCTTAGATGAATTGGATCATGAAAAACACCATCTTGATGACCTCATACATCAAGAAGAGAAGATTGAAGAAGTAGTGGTTATAGATGACTAGGAGGATAGAGATGATTAGCACCTACAAATGAAGCTCTTTCAAGATTTATAAGATCTTTTCCAAGTTGAGGTTCAAGTACTTGAGAAGGCAGAAAAAGAGTTTCCAATGGAGGACAATGGCCAATATTGGGTAGAATATGAAGAGCTCCTTGATGATCTTAAAGAACTTGTAGCTGAGAAGAAGCCTAGTCTTATTGAGAAGACCATGGAAATCAAGAAGTTATGTCTTGTTAAACCAGTATTCAAGGTTGTAGTTGAGGATCCATATGATAAGGTTGAGGATGTTCAGATGTAAGAGAATTTTATTTCTATATCTAATCTATTTAGAGCTGATTTGTTCTCATTGAACATCATGACAATAAAGTTGGCAAATACTGTGAAGAAGGAAACATCAATGCCAAGGTCCAATTGGTTACATGGCTCATTAAATAATTAATTTCATGAGGTAGGAGAGGTTTAAAACATAACCTTTGATCTTACATGAAGTTATCTTTTTAGGTTAGCTAGTGTTAGTTAGTTTGGCTATTTTGTGTGTGTGTTCCATAAGTGCTCATGAAGCACAAGTGTATCTTTGTTTAGTTTCTTGTTTTGTGCCTTTTTTTATATGATTTACCTTGTGTTTTATTTGTTTTCAAAGGTAATTTAAATGTCAAACTATGTACATATGACTCCATGTCCCAATTGATAGGATTAGGCAATTGGTCATAACATACCAAGCATGCCACCCTTGGGAAATCACCAAGAATGGTGAACATTTTTACCACAAGTCAAAATGGGTCAACCCCCTATAGTTAAAATATTATATATGGGTTTTTTTTAGGGTCTTAGGGTGTTTCATGTTCCATTTTATGTGATTTATTATTATATTAGTCTTGGTCATAGTCTGACTAGATCCTTATATCAAATTTTGTCTTTTAGGGGTCATAAATGAGAATTTAATGCAAGTTTCATGGTTTTCAATATGTTTGAGTGTTTTAGTCTTCCTTATAGAATCCAACATGTCAAATTCCATACCATGAATTTTAACTACAAATTTTGGTGTCTTGGTGTGTTCCCTATCTCAATATATAAGCTTGAAAACATGATTTAATAGTCTAAGACATGCATGAGGATGTTGATTTTAATCCATGGGAAGTAATTATTTAGATTCAAAATCTCCAAAGGATATTGATCTCAAACTCAAAGCTACAAAGTGTCAAAATTAAATTCAATCAAGATAAGACCAATGACATGCAAGTGATTAATAGGGTCAAAAAGTTAAAAAGTGACTAGATTAAGGATTAAAAAAACACATTGAGTCATGTAGATAAGATAAAGATTCCATGTTTAAAGACTAGGAATTAGATCCAATGAAACATGTCAAATCTTGTAGATAAGATATAATAGTGTGAGCAAAGGTCAAGGAGTCTAGATGAAATGTGAGATTATCAAGTGGCATGAAAGATTTAACTAGATGGATTGATAACATGATCCAAAAAAGCATGTAATACTACCAAATGTCATAATATCAGATGCCAAGGTCATAGATCAATGACCGATGTAAAAATTTGAATCGAAGAGACTCTAGAGGATATCGATTGAGTGAATTCAACCAAATATTGGATGGACAAGATGAGGCTATGTGTCCAAATGATGACAAACATATTTTAAAATTGAATGAGAAATGTGGCAAGGGAATTCCACAAAGGTAACCATGCAGGATTAAAGGATTCTATATCAAAGCAAGCACCTCAAGCTCATATACTACCATTAAAGCTTAGTCAAAAATTTAGATGAATAATGACTATCAAATGTGAAGAACAAAGTCTAGGAGATAAATTAATGACTGAAAATGGTAAATATAGGCGTGTAGAAGATAAATAGTAGTTAGGAGAACATATTATGATTTCCATAGCATGTTTCAATCTCCCTAGGGTGGTACATATGTGTCAACTCTCCTAATTTAGTTTCAAATGTTTGAACTATGATCCATGGTGAAAATAGTTTCCTAAACAAGAAAAGAGAGCCCTATGCCACATTTCATGAAGTTTCATGCTTTGGAGGATAATTTATCCTATTATACTATACATGGTCTATTTATCACTCCATTTTCTGACAATGTAACTAGTTTTCATGCCTTGACATGTGGCATAGTGGACTTTGGACTTATTTTATCTCACTTCCTTCTCCAATTCTATAACTAGATGCCATTTTAAACTTTGTAAAAAAAATACCACACCATGTATAGTGAATCCCTAATCAAATGATGCTAAATTTTATGTATGAACATTAAAGTAAATTTGGTTTTGAGTTATTGAACAATTATCTAAGTGTTCAAGTGATGTATGGTGATGTAAAGTAATAATTATATATCCTTTCTTCCCTTATCCTTTCATGTTTGTGCAAGAGTTCCTATTCTAATAGGTCATATAGAGTGTATTCAAGTGTTTTGGGCTCTTTTCAAGTGTATTATTGTCTTTGGAGTATGAAATCTACCCTCTAGTTTATTTTCCTTATGTTTCTTCCTACATCTCACCTTTATATTGAAACACTCATGTTATAAACCTTCTAGAGCTTAGAATATAGTTTGTATGCCTTGATTGTTAATATATGGGATACGATGGTGATGTGGAAAATATCTTGGTGTATCATCCCCTTAAAGTAGGTTCATTTCATGCAAGTTTATAAGTATTTTTACCCAAAATAAATCATGAATCCTTGTGTGTGTGTGTGTGTGTGTGTGTGTGTGTGTGTGTGTGTGTGTGTGTGTGTGTGTGTGTGTGTGTGTGTGTGTTGTGTCCAAAATATGGCTGTTCATTCCACCTTATACAATGACTATTCAACTTTTATAAAAAAACAAAAGTTATCCTACAACTAGGATAAATCTAGTAATATAATAATAATAATAATAATAATAATAATAATAATAATAATAATAATAATAATAATAATAATAACAATAATAATAACAATAATAATAATAATAATAATAATAATAATAATAATAATAATAATAATAATAATATTACAAGATCTAGATTCATATACTAAAAATAAATAATGGTTTAAAATAGTTTTAAATTATGTTAGATATAGTCTGTGCTTGGATCATAAGGCACAAATGTAATCCCTTATTATGAAAATGAATTCTCTCAGAGTTCAATTCTTCAGTAGATCTACTAAAAAAGATGACCTTTTTATCTCTACACTTTTTTTCCTATAATAATGATCACTTGTTTATATCTATAGAGATCCTTTTCCATTATTTATTTCCCAAAATACATGTATATATGCCTCTTTGAGTGTAAAGTATCAAAAAATCATTAAATCCCATGCAAGCTTCCACACATTCTTAAAGGTTTCTTGTTTCCCACCCAATATTAGATATGCAATAGTTTTCATTTGCATCCATGTCTAATAATATTAGAGTCAGCAATCCATATGATAAATTATAGAATCAATAATTTAATTTCTTGGATATGTGTTTGATTACTATTTCATGATTATCTTTATGCTCTACTACCATACTTTTCAATGTTTATGCATGGAAGTTGCCAAATTATATGCAACCTTACCTCAATGCTTGATACACATGAATTATTCTATTTCACATCACTATTATTATTTCTAGACATATTATCCACTTTGAACCTATGATTTCTAAATGTTTACATGCCTACATGATATATGGTCTCGTATATGACCCTTGTACAAATCAAAACATTGAAAAAATCCAATGTAACTTATCTTTAACTTCTATACAACTATTCTATGACATCTTCAACAAATGTAGGTTTCTATTTCCTTTAGGTATACATTAATTTCACTCCTATGCACAATGCACATATGTTGTAACTTATTCAAAAAACTAAACATAGTTATTTTTTGGGTGACATAAGAATTATCTACAATAGGGATGTTCTTACATAAAAAATCATGAGTAATTAAAATTTGTTAGTCCCTACTCATGTCTTGTCAAAATATTCATAAAATTTTACATAGTGAAAAATATCTATGAGATTAAACAATGTAGAGTACTCTATTGCATGATTATTACATTTCACTAAGGACTAGTTGTATTCTTTCATGTTTTTCCTCTGAACAACCTTAGAATCTAGGATGGATTATATTTATTCATTCTCCTTTTTTTGGTATTTTGTGATCTCAAGTTAAGTACTTATGATCCTAATTATGTCTCATCAACATATTCCCCTTTATGATATTCATTAAAATAAACCACATTGAATACAATAAATATGTTCATGCCTTTGGGTAATTTTATTCTATAGGTGTTTTCTAAAAACCTACATAAAAACTTACCTATTTGTATCTTCATCCAATAATTTTTTTATATGTTCCATGAGGGAACCTACCCTTGTGAAAAACAATCAATACTATCTCTCCCACTTAAAACTACTTTTCCATGCACCTTATGTCTACATATTGCTTATAATGCAAACTAATATTATCCCATTTTATTTTCATGTCTCGATATATTTCATTCATATAATATTCACAATATTCTACTTATGAACTTATTCCATGTTCTCCCTTTATTACTCTTAACTCATTAACTCATCTTGATATATTTCCATATAGAACATGGAAAAATGTTTTCCTAGCTTTTAATTAGTTTTTAAATGCAAAGTCTGCTTGTGACATAATATAGAGTTATAATATTTTATTTTGTATACAACAAACATATTAATAGGTTTCCAAGGATACTATTCATGACATTTATTTGGCATCAGTTTATAGATTATATGCTTTATTAAAACTTAGATTCATTTCCAAATTCTACCACCAAGGTTATCAAAAAATTGGATACAAACTTTTATCTCTATTTGACATTATTCCACATGGATATCCATACAGTCTTACGACCTCTTAAAAATTCAATTTTAAAATTTTTATTGTACCACTTATTTTATTACATGTAATGAAGTGCACCATATTCAAAAAATTATACACCATAAAAAATATGGAATCACTATAATTTTGTTTCCTTGGAAATATCAGTAAAAGAACCATTATAATATCATCTCGTGGTATCTCTAGCGAAATAAGTGATTGATACAACCCTATACTAACTCTTCCTTTTTTAACCAGAAAATTATTATTTATTTCTTGTATTTTCATACATTTATGCCTTCCCTTATCAAAAATTAACTTTATGTCAATTACATATAAGGCTTATCATTGAAAATTGAGATACTCTACCCCTCCATGATTTTCCTTTATCATATTATTGTGAATTTATCCCATTGGTATACACACTTTAGTCCTTTTGAACATGTTTTCTTATTAAAAATAAAACAAAAAAATGTCGTTTTATCTACACTTAGTGTTATTTTACATGATGTAAAAATGTTTATTAAATATTCACCTTCTACTTAAAATTCCTTCATGGAATAAAATCCAATGACTTCTACTTACATCCCCTTCAAAAAGAGAATTCTCCTACCCAACACATCAACAACCTTGTTCAGTTTCCCACTCTACTACTTTAATGAAAATAAGAAATTTTAGTAAAAATCAAAGCAATACATATGTCATTGATTTAACATCCATTTGTTATTGATAAATTTAGTTTGTGTTGGTACCTATAAAAACAACTGATTTGGAAACAAATAATGTTTCCATTTCTTTAGGGCTTGCACTATGGCATAACAATCTTGGTTATACAGTGAGTATTTTATCTTCACATCATTCATTGTCTTACTAATGTAAGTTACAGACATACATTTCTATGTCAAAACTAATCCTATTAATGTATAACTAGCATAAAAATATACATGGAAAACCTTCTTAAAATCTTGTATCACCAACAATAGATTCTAATTCACTTTCATTTTCAACTGATAGAAATTGCACTTGACTTGTACTATCTATAAAAACTCCTTATGATCCAATTTCATCCTACCGATAATTAATATGTATTTACAACTATATATTAATATTAAATTATTATAAAATATCTCTAATCTCATTAAATATTTTCACCTTGAATGTGTTTCATGGAGGCAAACACTTAATGATGGTGCACACCATCTTTGGAACCGGCTTAAAACTTTATTGGGATACAAAAAAACTGAAGTACACTAAATAGTAATTATTTAATATAATATTTTTAATGTTCATGATTATAAATTTAGATCAATTAGATCATCAAGTTCAATTGGTAAGATAATCAACATTCAAACAAGGGTATTTGTGACACAATAATTCTTGGGAAAAAACTAGTTTTTTTTGTATGAGATTAAATATAATTTGAATACAATAAAATTAAATTATAGTATATAATTTGATCATAATATCACAATATGATTTTTTTTTAAAATGGCATGTGATTTCAAGTTCATATGCAAAAGTTATGGCCTTTGGATGTTATAGAACTTTTCATGGTTGTGAAACTTCTTATATATATAGACTAGAGGGTTTGTAACTGCCTTAATATTTTTATAGACCAAATAAAAGCTTCACATAATTTAAAGTGGTTTTAGACCATTATTAGTTTTTTTATAGTGTCCATTGTGGTTTCAACTTGAATATAGTGGTGTTTTCAATTTCATAAAATGTTAAAAAGACATGGAGGCAATTTTGATTTAGATTCAAACTATCGGGATTTTTTTATTGAGTCTAAAGGATGTTATTGTGGATATATATGAACCTTTAGATTTAATATAAGGGTTAGTACATTTAAAATTAAAATTTAAGATAAAATCATGCACTTATGACCACTCTTTTACACACTTAGCCCTAGACCTATCTTAAATCCCCTTTTGATAACTTTCCATGACCTTGCACACTCTTTTAAGATAATATATGATCCCCAAATGAACTTATCCATATGATTATAAATCTTAGAAAAATTTTAAGCCATATCTAAACTTTAACATGGTAAAATGATCCATTGGATAGGAGTGCCCTAGGGGACATGAGCATATTATTCTAGTGTTCTTCCTCCCTTTATTATTTTCCCATCAAATAATCACTAATTTTCTAAATTTAAAGCTACAAGAAGGTCATTCCATGCCCATAATTATCTCCATTCAAAGGATTTTAACTAATACTAATATATACATACTTTTCAAACCATTTGTCTTAAGAGGAGGATTCCACATCAGAAAGCTCCAAAATTACACTTGCACATTAAGCATAAAATACCAATTTATCCTAATTTTGATTGCATAAAAAAATAATATATTAGAGCTCAAGTTTGAATACATTTTAAAACTCATAATTAATGATTAAAGTACTTAATCACATTATTATTTCACCATCATCTAACATATTTCACCAATTAATCACACACCACTGGATCGTGGGATAACTATATGATGTTTGATCCCTTTAAAGAGTGTTAATATATAGGAAATACTCAACACATGGGGTGTTGGGGTATTGAAAAAATTCAATAAATATGACATTTTAAACATTGATTTTCATCTATCTTGACATGCCAAGTAGTTAGGGTTTTGAATTAAAAATAGTTACATAGTGGTCTCTACAAGTGATCGTAAACTCACGCACCAGATATAAGATATATATAAAAATGCATAGAGAACATATAAACCTTAATTTAATCAATTAAATTTTAAAATAACACCATATGTTAAATTTTTATTGACACCACTCTAGTTCCATATTATTTATTCCAATCACCAGACCTCTCTTCACAATAAGTTTTAGATCTTGATTCCTCCTTGAGGTACAATTTCCGTCTAAATATTTGATTCCCCTTACACTTTGGTATTTATGTAAGTTTATATTATAAAATAATTATAAATAAATGAATTTTATCATTTATATATTATTATCTTGATTTGCATAGTAGTGTTGTCATGTAGGGTTTTTAGATAAATCCCAATTTTGATCAAACATATTGGTGAACTCGTCTCTTATTTGAATATTAAAAAATCCTAGCCAAAAATTCTTATAGGGTTTTTATCCTTCATTTTCCTATTTATAGGTCTATTTTAGTATTTTTAGTTATGATAAGGAGTAATCTTCCAAGTTTAAGTGTCATATTTTATGGATAATAAAGAATATCTTCATCTTCCTGCTAAACTCTAAGAGGGTGATAATTACTTTCCCTGTAACCAAGTACATGATATAAATACTTAAATAGGTGAGTCATCCCATCATAAATTATGAAATTAGGCTAATCAACCTATCCTTCATCAGTACCCTCCACCTCACACATCTCCTCTTCAGGGTGTGTGATCAATTTGATGCACCTATGGTTTGCATTTGTGAGACTCTAAAGGTTAAAATAATTATTATGGGAAAGTTAATAATAGAGTTATAGAATAAAAATCATTTTCAATGGAAATATCACATTATTAGGAAATAAAATCACGTGTCCAAAGAATCCAAAATATGGTAGCGTTAATCATGTATCTGTATCTTCATCTAGAAAATTTGTGTTTAACAAAGTTTTATATCAAAATAATAATTTAAAACATAATAAATATACAATAATTTATTCAAAAAGTATAATGGATACTAAGAGTTCAATTAAAATTCTAAGGTCAATTATTATGAATAACTTAATCAAACTACCTCCTCTACCTCCTCTAAGTAGATCAATATAATATTGTGCATATCATATAATGCATGGGAATCATACATAGAATTATTTGTGTTTGAAAACTAAAATAAAAAACATAAGTTAAATTGGTGATCATGTCATTAACATGTCACTTAAGCAACCCACTCACTTTATGAGTGTGTCTCCTAAAGCATAAGTTACAAAATCAGAACTAGTTCACAAGTTTTTACCAGAGAACAAATCAGAGCAAGATAATGTTGAAAATATCCAATTAAATCAAGAAAATATTTAAAAATATAAGTTATAGAAATAAATATAAAAAATAAATAATATCAAAAAGTTAAATTACAAAGGAAACAATTTAAAAATCTTAGGCTACAAAAAGAAAAAGTGAATTTACTACAAGAGAAGTTACAAAATCAAATTCAAGATAAACAAAAAAGCATTATAAAAAGAGGGGTTATAACAAAATAAAATAAAAAACATGGAATACCTAAAATATATATACTCTAAAGTGGTGTTCCTTTAGAATTAAGTATAAAAAACATTCATCTTTTTTAGAGCCTTTGATTCTTAATCCCCTCATAGAGCCAATCAATATACTGATGTGGTAATCAATAACAGAATATTTTTAGCATGAAAATATTAAAATTTAATGTTTATGATAATTAAAATTTGGGTAAGATTAATTTATCTAAAGGATTTGTTAGATCCATTGAGTTACCTTCCATAGTTGCTCCAAAAACATGTTTAGTGGTATTTAACACATGTCCTAGTTTGGCACCAATAACACCTAATTAGGAACATCATGGATTATCTCAATGGGGTAATCCATGGATAAAGATGACAACCTTTTTACATTTGAAAATGAAAGTTAAATTATCATAGTTTCAAGTAAAAATGAGTTTCTTGAAATTAAAATAAATGAACATAATTCATACTTTTAGCTAACATACAAACAAATACAGGTAATGTCATATCACTCAAGACACATTTCAAAGGAGAAATTAGAAAGGTCAATACCATAATATGTGGAATTTCCTTATTCATATCAAGATAAAAATGAAGACAATAGTGAAATTTCAAAATTTCAAAATCTAGATGATGATTATAATAATCTAGATTGGTATGATCTTGATGATACTTATTATACTGAATATGATTATGGAAATACTATAAAACCTACATAGCTACATGATAAATCTTAATCTGTAAAATATCTCCACACCTTTGGGTAATGAAATATATATTAATTTTAATACTCTTAAGGATGTATTGTTTAGTATCCTTCTCTCCATTTATCAATTTATATGTGTAAAAATACAAAAATAGTGAAATATTGTAGAAAATTAAAAAAATGAGGACCTATACATGATTATATATAATTTTTCATACATAAGTTAAATTATGAATATTATTTTATAAATGTTTAGATAATGTAATATCATACATGATTCACCAGCATATATAAGTGATTTTATATTACACATGACATCATTTACAAAACTAGTTATAGGTGCTTTTATTGTTACACACATAGAAACCATATTCAGATAGGAATGTAGTGCTCTAGTGTCCCTCACCCAAATATTTCCCTAAGGATACCATAATTTTACTATTTAGTTCCAAAATTTAGTAGGCTTTAGAAAATATGTACATTCATAAGATAGGTCATTGGGGGTATGTTAAACACATGTTTTGTCCTTTTTTTTCCCACCTTATCTTAATAAAATGACATATACCTTTCATTATATTAAATATTATGATATTTCTCACTCACTAACATTATGATATATTATTTCCTATCTCAATTATCAGATATTACTTATATTATAAATTAGCTC
>JARHVA010004004.1:1460000-1547500 GCA_037957365.1 Torreya grandis
TTTTTAATTATTTATTTTCTATGTTGAGCCTCTAACATTTTATTTTTTGCATCTTTATCCATGGCATCATCTACCTTCTTAGGAAAAGTTCTAGAATTGGCATTATCATTAGGAACTTAGACAACACTTGGAGAAAAAACAAAAGTATTTTATAGTATAGGAATATAATTTTTTTGACAGAACTTACCATCTTGAATGAGTCCATTCTTAGTTCTAATGGCAAGGTCATATGCCTTAGGTAAGGTGAAGCAACCTATGGATTATAACATGATGGTTATGTCCGTGTCAATAGCTCTCAACTATGTAGGAAACACAAAGATATTAGGTGGTCTCATGGGAGGAGGAAACCTATGCTAATTATTTTGTAAAATTTAAATAAAATAATTAATTACCTCCTTGGGGGATATTTGGATCACATTGAGTTGGTGAATGAGTGAAGTTTGGTCACTTTTATTCTCAAATCTTGATGTTAATAGCACTCCAAAATCATCCCAAGTTATAATACAACCACTAGTTAAAGTCATACACCAGTCAATTTATTTCTATTAAAGGTACATTTAAATGAGTATAATGGAAATATTGACCTCATAGAAACTATGAAAACTATAGAAGTTTGACATATCCCTAATGTGTTCACTAGGAGTGACATGGCCTTCACCATTAAATTTAAGAACACTCTTTGTAACATTAGGGGAATGTAATCATAGGCATCAATATGGATTGGGTATTTAGTGTTAAATTATGGGAAGTAATTCAACGTATCCATGTTTTATTCAATTTGTTATTCACCCTCTTGATCTTCTTGAATATCAAAGTCCTCTTGCTCTTCAAAGGGTATAATAGGCTGAGGATGTTGAAATTCAAGAGGAAGTTCAGGTTGAAGAGTTGGATTGATGGGATTAAATAAATTACTATAATATAAACTAATAAGTAACATGAAGTATGATCATAAATATATGAAAAAATAATCATCTATAAATAGATTTTACCTTTAATAGAGTCATCAATGCTGAGTAGTACAACATAACCAACTAATCTTGTCAAGACCAACATTCACCTTGTCAACTTGTGTTTAGGACAATGGTCCCACTGGCCATGATGTAACTATTGTTACCAAATATTTAAACTTAGAGTAGTTTTTTCAACCCTAATTTAATATTTGGGAAACATTGGAATACATCTAGGCATGTGCCTTGCCTATAGTAGAGGTAGACCTCTAGGTTTAAGGGATAACTCCCTCGATTGACCATTAATTGCTTATCATATAAAATAACTAATTGCTTGTATGAAATGGGGTAGAAATATTCATAAAATCAAAATAATATAATTAGGTGATACACCATAAATATTTACACTAAGTTATCATACTCTTGCACCAAGAGAAAAGACTCACAGTACTAGCTTCAAAGTCCTAGAAGATGCTAACATTAGTATTTCAATATGGAGGTGATATGCATGAAAATACTTAAGTTAAGTAGACCATATGTCAGTTTTAGACACTAAGAATAATTTTAAACTTTAAAAGAATCAAAATAAACTAGAATTACTCCATATGACCTATTAGAATGGGAACTTCTTGCACCAAACATGAAAGGATAAGGAGAAGAAAGAATAAAAGCTTATCACTAGAACTGAAAATTAATCACTTCACACACATAAAAAATATGTTTGTGAACTAAAAAAAAAATTAATTCATTATTAAAATTTAAATTATAGCATTAAACTAGTACATCGTTTCCATACATTGTGTGGAACTAGAAAACAAGAGCCAAAATGGCTAGTACTTATAGAATGTGAAAGAGGAGAGAGAGAAGTGGAGATCAAGGGTCATAATTAAAATTATTGAGGCATGATAATAAGTTTTGTTTTATATTATTAGAGTATTTAACATAAAATTAAATGTCTCTTTGGACACATTTACCTCCAAGGCATGAAATCTCCTCAAAACTGGTGTAGGGCCATTCAACTACATTGTTGGAAATTGTCTTCATCATTTGGCCTCTCTTGAACACTCAAAACAATACTATGGAGAGTTTAAAATTTTTAAATATGATGCGGGAGTTAATAAAAATATACAAAATGAATTGGATTTGTCCCTATCCATTGGCCTTATTTTAGATAAGTCTTCTCACCGCCTACAATCACCATCATCCTCCTTCCACTCATTCCTCACACTTGTCATTCAAGCGACCTTAATTTTTCCAATAAAATCCATATATGATGTGATATGACACCTTTAAAGAGACATTTTTTCCTTAAATACATAAGGATTACCTTAAAAATTCATTCTAATTAGATTTATCACCTTCTCACTTGGTGATCACTCTTCATTCATTATTCCATTTTGGGTTACCTAAAGTGAAGGAGATATAAGAAGCATTTGTGTGTTTATATAAAATAATAAGTGAACATGAGGGGTTATAATAGGTTACACTTGATCTCCAAAATTTATATTCATCCTTCAAATCTCTTTTGATCTTGTAAAACACACAAATCTATCAAGAAAACCTATTGTATACCCTATTTGTACAAGTAGGGTACCAAACAATCTAATGAGAATGATACTAAAGAAGTTATATACAAGTAAAAATCACTTAATAAGTCATAATAACTCATTTTTATGAATTTATATCCACATTTTTCCCAACGGGTCATGAGTAAGGTTTTTGGAGGGTCTTTTTACTAGTTTTGACCCTTAAAGACTGTTCATATAATCCTAAAGTTAAAACCTTATAAAAATTACGCTAGAATAATGTTTATGACTCTCTTAAATATATATCAACACCTTGGACATAAATTTTAAGTTTATATATATATATATATATATATATATATATATATATATATATATATATATATATATATATATATATATATATATATATGATCTTCTAAAGATGGCCTCTCGAGCTTAAGATTTTAATCTGAGTAATCTTGAGGTGAAAAAGGTAATGTTTGGACAAATTGTGATGAATATATGTAATTTAATGGCTATAACACACTTTATATCTCCATATTAATAGGATAAAATTCTTTTTTAGGTTTTTATATTTCTATAAATGAGACGACACCCCCTAAGGGCTTTAGGCCTAGTCTAGGCCAAATAGGCTTAGTCTGTACTTTGTTACTCATTACCACCTCTAATTAGTTTGTCATGATTGTAGAGTATTTTACATGTTTTTTAATGTTTAAATAAACTTTATAAATAATTATTCAAGGTTTTAATAGTTTCCAACTCACCCCTTAACCATTCTCATACTAAGCCTATATGGTGTATCTCTCTAGGAGTACCCTCCATCTGACACATAATATAGGTAAATTCCCTTATTGTTCTAGGAAATTTGAATATATTATGGGATTAAATAGGTATTGGGTACCATAATCACAAAAGTTTAAGTTTATATCACATTCATATCACCTCTAAACCTCACAAAACCCAAGGCTTACTTCTATAACACCGACTATGTGTAAGGTTGGTGAATTGACTGCAAGTTGAATGTTGGAACCCTCCATTATATATTTCCATTTGATGAGGATTAGGAGATATTTTATTTATAATTTTTGAGTATATTTTAATAATTTATAACACCCATGCTTCCTTTCAAACTCAAATTACACTCATCTCTACTTGACTAGACTAGACTGACAAACTATGTACTATGTTTCCACTCAGAAAAAGGGATGCCTATAGATGAACATTTCATGTTATATCTTGTGTCTTATAACTTAATACCTCATAAAATTCATCAAGTTAATTTTATATTTATTAAAACTTATTCAGATGATGCATATGTTATGCTAACATATAGATAATTATGCTTTAGTGCATTGTCATCCTATAATCAACTATACATCATCATTCTTGGACCAAAATAGGCACCTATAGATGATTATCACACTAAAAATTTATATATTTACTTATTTAGATGATATAAATACCATGGTGTGATATATATCCAATTGGGATAATTTTATTTATAGTTATACCTCCATCATGCCATTTTTGGACTATGAGGTCATTGAAAGTTTAAAACACTGTAGAAAATACTGAGAACCTATAATGAAGAATTGCTTTAGCTTAAAACCTCCTTATGTCACCATTTCTTGTCAAAATATTAATTATATTTTTCAATAAATCTCACATACATGTGGTCTAAATTTTGGAATCATTTGGACCTCTCTACACCTCATGTCACACTACTTAATGATGGCATCAAGTATGGAAAATACCCTGTTTCAGAGGAATTAAGGTGATTTATCCTTAAACCAATTTCTTCAAACCATGAACATGATTTTCAAGTGTGACAATAATATTATGAATAATTTATTAATTCCATGATATCATTCATGTTATTAATCCTTTATAAGGTTCAAAAATTCTTGAAACATCTATCTTCAACTCTGGCTAGTTCTCTGTTAGGACCACCTATAAGTGTATGTACAGGGTACATGATTATGAATGTAGGATATAAGTAGTGTTCATATTATATAGACAAAGACCAATATTAATCCTCCATAAATTTTTTAAAATTGATCTATTATACCTTAAAATACTTCAGAAAAGTTCTAATGTCTTCATTCTAACATTACTAGTCATGAAAGTTAATAACTATATATATGGAAAAGTTGGTCATCATAGTCAATTATATATAATTTGATTGTTTAAAATTGGTTTATCATGATTAAAGAGTGTGTTAAAAACCTTTAATACTTATTCATTCCATATTCATCATAGTTATTCAAGCTTCAAAACTCTCATTAACCTAATTGTAGGTGAATATATGCAGAGAGATGACTATGTAGGATTATAACTATGTTTTCATCATTATATGACTTTCAGGCCACATATTCAAAAAATATATTGTTTATCATGCAGTTTGAGGTCAAAATACATCATGTCAACTTGCATTTACATATATATGATGGTCAAATTGGGATACAAGATCCTATACCTAATGAACATTTTGTAAACTCAGTAGGTGATCTCACCTAGCAACATGAGATGTTCTACATATATTTCCCAAAATAAAATTAAAAAAAAATTATATAACCATGTGAGAAGATTATTTAAACTCCTCACAACCAATACCAACCACTGGTTTTCAACTAAGAAAACAAAAGAAAAAATCTGCAAGGTGTGAGAATAGGCATGTAGAAAAAGGTAGTCAAGTTATAAACAATAGTTCATAGAGCATAAATCATAAATTACTAAAAACATGCCATTAAATATAAGTAATACTAATATTAATATATACCACCATGTGGATTTAACTTGACTCATCCTCTATTGGTCATACTAAACCAAAACTAATTAGTCATTTCTATTTCCCTAGTGGAGCAATGGAGAAGTGAAATAGTCTTAAGCCATTTTCAAGTGTTTCAAAGCTGACCAAGTGTCCAATGAGATTAGGGGATATAAAGGGACAATTTATATTCTTTCATATGTGCCACAACCTCTACATAAGCTATAAAACCAACTAAAAGTATACAAATTATTACTAATATTCCTATTCTAATTTTACTCTTGTAATTTTTAGTTAGAAACTGACATGTTTCACAAGAAATTGACCTAAACGATGTTATAAACACTTGGAAACCTTGTATTACATGGGAAACCATACTAACCTTCATAAATTACTCAAATATTACACCTAACATAACATATATTATCTTAGGACTAAAATCAACTATGACCAAGGCTAGTGATATATTGAATAACATTGTTAGGACTATGAGACACCCTATAATACCCTAATAGACCCCTATACTAGTTATAAACTACATGGAATTTATTTATTTTTATTTGAGGTAAAAATAGTCAACAATTCCCATTATTATAATTAAGTAATGTCTCCACCTATTTTATTGGTGTTGTCATCAAATCCTTTAATAATCATGGTTACACCAACTAGATTCAATTGAATGTATCCAATATTAATAATATATTTAATCATGCACATAGTTAGACTCTAATGATTATCAATCAAAATTATATTTATTAGCATTGAATGTGTATCTATAAAAACTTGAATGAAGAGTGTTCCTTTTTTAGAATAATCCTCTTTAATGTCATGATCATATAATTAGAGGAGTCTCTTTAAATTTGCATACCATTGAACACAACTACAAATATATCAATTGGATGAGTTTTATAATATTGAGATGGCTATTTTTGAGTTATCATATTAACATTATATTGATATTTATACTGACTAGCATGATTTGTAATGGGTTGGTAAAGATTTTCAAGTGTTGATTTTATTGTGTGACTAATTGGATTTTTATTACTTTCAATTAGGTCTTGGACCTTGTGTTTCAAAGTAATGCATATGTTTTTATAATTTTCAAGGATTCTATGGTAATGTAAATATATATTAAAATGAAATTTTATGTCTAAATATATCACTTGGGAGGTAACTAAGCACTCATTTTATATTCAAAAAACCATTTAGCATATTTTGAGGAGTTTTAGTTAAACATGTAAATTATTTGCATTCACTTTGTTGTGATAGGACCAACTTATTGGATGGTTGATATAATGTATTTAACAAATTCTCGACATCATTTTTAGGGTGGAGACTATTATCACTATTTTTTTAATGTAAAGGATGAAAATGTGTTCATGTTTTAGCCTTTTAGGGTTTAACTATGCAAATCCTATGCTAGATTAAGGGGATGAGATGTCTAAATTAGTTAAATAATATGTGATAATTAACCAATGATTTTTTATGGATTTGACTTCTTTTGAATTTCTAAAAAATAATAATAAATATACACAAATAGAGACTTACGTAGAAAGTGACTATCATAGAATATTTAGGTTCTAAAAATTTGGTTCTAGATAGGTTTGAGTGTCATCATAAGGGTCCTTGGGTCTGATTTCTAACTAGATAGTAACACTCCACCTAGATAGTAGCACCTTACTATTTTAGTGCCCTAAAATTGGTGGTAGTGTCATTTTAATAAAAAAATTATTATTTTTTTGGAGCACCTATGCTTGTGTTTTTAGGTTCTATTCCTACATGCATAAAATATAAAAAACCCTAATCTTCCTTAAAAGTATGACATGATCAATAAATTTGTGTTACTTAAAAGAATAAGTTGGATGTCCTTAACACCCTATTGTGAAGAGATTTGTTGGTGTAACCCTCACCTTGTTTACACCTCAGGTGACAACATATTCTCATGATCTAACCTCTTGAAGGTGTTCCATACATTTTAACATACTTATACAGACCCATTCAGATCAATCATTCCTTTGTTGGAAAACTTAAAATTCTTCATTTACCTATTGGCTATGATATCATCCTTGTAACCCCATTTCCTCTATTTATTGGACATAAATATTTGTATATTAACTCAACCATGAATGTAAAAACACTTATGGATACCCATTAAGCCATTATATAACATATCTAAGATTCAGCTAGGATTCCTTTGTATGGATTAACACTTCCTTCTTTAGGCCCTGCTCCAATTAGCCCTCCGTTCATGCAAAGCTCCTTGTCCTGAGCAAAGTATGAACTTTATGATTAAAAAAAACATCATTAAAGATAACCATTACCTCCTTACAGGTGAATCAAATACTTTTTAGTTCACTTCTTTGGAGAAAACCACTTTTTCTATATTAGCTTACTCCCTTCTCCTTGCATACACCTAGTACACACTTTGCAATTGACCTTTTCCATAATTATTCATATTGTACCATCTTGAAACCATTTCCAATAGTTGGTAAACATAATCAAGGGTAAGATTACAAACTTTCAAGAATTTTAAGGGTTGAAACTCATTTTAGAGGACAAACTCTAGTTTTAGGGCTTTCCCAATCCTGTACACGCTGAGAGCATATTAAATGCAAGTGGGAGTGTTTTGAAGGGTTTCAAGGAACCAAACTAGATTAATGGGGTCTGTCTAGGTGTTAGTCAACTTTTACAATCCATTACCAAACCAGATGCAGTCCTTTATCCTTCTCAAAATGAGTAAACAGGTTTTTACTTACAGTCCCTTTCAGAAAATACAGTCCTCTATATCTTTTCATGGACAGAATTTGAAGACATAAAACCATTTGTGTCACATAAATAACCTTATTACCAAACTAACTATTAAATTTAAAGTCATTCAGAGCATTCTTTTTAAAGTTATGTGCTCTTTAGTACCTGAGAACACGTTTTTCTGAGTTGTCTCAGAACTACAGGTCTGTATTTTGACCATATATTTTTACACATTGCTCCATTCGATCTGAAACCACTTTAATTGGATTAATATCTCCAAGGTTAATCTAAAAAAAAAAATTCAAAATTTTTTATTGGGTAAATCTCAAGATATTCTCATTCTTCCAACCATGCCTTGTTTTCTGTCCACACAGGCCTGCACCCTGTTCATTGAACTTTTGCAACATTCCACACATTCTCAATTTACTTATCACAATTTAATTAAGTTTAAAATTTATCTTAGAATAATTTCCAAAGGTTTTAATGTGTTAATCTTGTATCATAAAATGTTCATTGCCTCCTCCTTAAGCTCTAAAGAACACCCACACAGGGCTCTATACTGTATAACAAGAATTCTACCAATGAAATCATTATTTCATAATAATTACCATAAAAATAAACATAAATATTTATTAAAAAAACAAGGATACTTAAAATTCAATACATGATATAGATCATTGGCTTCCAAAGCCTTATTTAGACACTTCATTCCTTCTTCTTGTCCTCACATCCAAATATTCTCTTTGTCCTTTTCTCTTACTTTCTTGATCTCCTAGTTGTCTCTTTCTTTCCTCTCTGAATGAGGTGCTCCTTCTCTCTCTTCTCTATGTCCCTCTATCCTCTTTTCTCCTCTTATCCCATTAATGCATATATTACTCTTTTTGTTTAAAGAGTCTCCTCCCTAACCTCTACGCCCAACTTGGGCTCAAGACAAAACAAAAACAGTTTTTAATCATCAACAATATACCAAGGTTGAAAGATTTTCAACCACTCCTCCTTTATTTTCTCAACAGCCCCAACGTAGGAGATTCTCCTTTAACCACTTTCACTCTTTTACTTTTTACATTGACCTTTTTTTTATATACCTTTAATTTTACAATTACTCCTCATTAACAACATTTTTGGAGGGAAAATACAATAATTTGGATTTAAATTCAATCATGACTTGCATCCCAACGTAATCATGTCTTGCCTAAAGATGTATGTAGATGATCCTGCATCATTTGCTTGCATACCAATAATCTAAGGAGGGATCACACTTTATATAGTTATCTTGCCTAGTGCTTGGTACAATTGCAAATGAATGCTATAATGAGAGTGGACCTAGATGATTTGAATGTCCCTGAGCTTTGAAATCTTGTAAATATAGGCTTATGGATACTATAGATGGTGGTATGCATAAGTAGGAAAAAATAGGGATCAAATTCCTTAGTTTTTCTCAAGTTATTTCTTGTTTGGATGGGCTTTTGTATCTATTTTCCATCTAGTGAATAGAGGTAAAATAGACTTGTATTTATAGAGATCTATAGCTTGTGTCGATACTAAAATTTGCTTAGGTTGACCTTAGGAGGGGAATACATTTAGAAAAATATATGTTTAGGAGAGTTAGGGAAAGGACAATAGAACCCACTTAGGGATATTAGTGCCATATGGCTATAGTTTCCAAAATGTGGCACTAATGTCCACCTGATAGACTATTGGGCACATTGGGTTAGGATATAGAAATGTTATTTAGGGACTATGTTTGAACTAATTATAGTTATTTTTGGTCTACACAATGACTAGAAAAGTGTGTCAAAGGCTCTAGGATAGGT
This sequence comes from Torreya grandis, assembly GCA_037957365.1. Lineage (NCBI taxonomy): Eukaryota > Viridiplantae > Streptophyta > Pinopsida > Cupressales > Taxaceae > Torreya > Torreya grandis. The sequence goes on from JARHVA010004004.1 coordinate 1,469,806, forward strand.
ATATGGCTATTCTAGGAATAGGATAACTCAAGAAACACTCTTAGCATCTAAATACCACTTTTTGATGATTACATTTACCAACCTTTATGAGATAAATAAAACAAAGTGAAATGACTAATATAAAGGAAATATATGTGTACCTGGACTTACCTTGGAATTGAAGCCCATGTAACTGAGTCTAAGTATGTGAATCTATGTTTGCATATATTAAACATGATCCAAAATAATTAATTGAAATGAAACATGAAAAAATTAGTCATTTTTAAGAGATAATAAACAATAAAAGGCTATGTTGAATAAGGTAACTGAGTAAAGTTGAGTAAAGAAAGAGGAATTCAATGAATGCACCTCATTGCATACGTAAACCAATGCATAAAATTGGTTATAACATGTGTGTGTGAGTGTATATAGTGATCATATCATTGAATTTTTTTGATTGAGCTTATATCATGCTCAATCCTCATTTGGGTGGATTAATAACTCAATCTAGGTTTGACTCCATCATTTCCCACACCTATTCAACCAACCCTGATATGTGAATATCCTAGATAAGATAATAAGTGTGTCTATCCCTCTCATGTGCGTGGATCAAGAACTCAATTAGGCCATGAATCCATCATTTCCCACCCATGTGAAGTAGATGAATTTAAAACTAGACTACCTAAAGTGCCAAAAATATCTAACTTGGTATATCTAATTGCGTATATGAGCTCAATGACCACTCAGGTACATTAGGTAGTTCTGGGCCACTTAAGAATGCCAACCACTATAAATGGAATAAGGCATGAATATAGATACAACCTAGAATGCAATAGTATGTGTATATAATATAGAAAATGACATAGAGTTTGTCATTTTATCATATCAACCTATGTGTAACTTAGTATTAGGAAATAATGTACCACACATATACCCCCAATCTGATATCTAAGAATATTGATTCTGAACCGAATATGTACTATTATATCTATATAATAAATTAAATGTGGAAGTGATCATGTTGCACATGATGGCCCCAAATCTAAGCAACTAGTGTGAATCTGAATTGAAATGAGTATATTTGAGCAAAATCTAAACATAATTGTCAAACATGTGACTATATCTATCCAAATTTATATTTTATCTAGTGTACTAAAATGACTAATTTTAATTACCTTAAATATGGGGTTACTAGATAGTAGAGCCATGTAGTGTGTAGTAGTGTGTTATGATACTAGTGTCCCAATCTAGCTACTAATGTTTACTTGGTCTAAACTTTGGGTGATCTAAAATGTTTTCTAGGTATTTACTCTTTTCTGTGTCTACCCTAGGTTTAATTTATAGGATTAAGCCTATGTGCCAGAAATAGTTTTTGAATAGCAATGTAGGAGCATGATATCTGTGACAAACTCTTGTAAATATCAACTCTTTTGAGGGTAGTTGAAAAACATATGTAATAACTATCCTCAAAATAAGTAGCTCTATAAAATATGTTAGCCAAATCATATATATGATATTGAAATACAATGTAAAAAAATAACATTATAATGTAAAAGTATTTGATCATAAGTATGTAGTGTAAGATGTATGCTATATCTATCATTGAACAAGGGTGTCAAGATAGATGTATTCAATGTGTATAAAATCAAATATATATAGATACCTAGGGGTATGGGCCATGATGTCCATCACAACACCCAAATAAGAAGGGTAGATGCATTAGGTCCCTCATGGCATCAAAAAATAGTATGTGTGTGTGTAACAAGCAAATACAAATGTCATGGTGAAAGAACATACAAGGAAACATACATATAAACACATAAGAAATGTAAAAGTAGGCCAAGGGGCCACAATACAAGGGACATGGGCACATGCCACTAAATATGAGAATGAATACATATAAGTACATGCTCAAATGTCTAGGTACACAAGCAATAGGTAATTTTTATTAGAGACACATGGAAGGACATATTCAAATGTTTGCATATACAAGAAGGAAATGACACACAAGGGACATGGGAACATGTCCAAATTATATAAATATATAATTGGTGTAGAGCCAAATAGTAATGGCATATTTAAATTACCTTGAAATGGAAGAAGAATATGGTGTTTTAGGTTAGTCTATGATGTCTCCAAGGTGACTAATGTTGTTGATGAGGTGTCATATGTGTTAGATTGATAATGACAAAGTGTGATTCAATGTGCTTTAGTGTTCCTACATGGTTATTCAATGTTTATCTTATTAAGTAATTTTATGGATGATATTGATGATATGGACTTGTTTTAGATACCTTATGGGGTGTTTTGAGTGGTTTGTATGCTTATGAAAGTGAAAAAAATTCATAAGAGTAGTGATATGTGTATAGGCTCAAGTAGTCATCTTAACAGTTAAATTCGAGTGAGCAGTTTAGTTAAATAATATTTCACACGTGTGAATATTTCAAGATCATCTTGATATATGGATGGATTCCCATATGTGAGGATATCATATGGCTCAAATACTAGGTCATGATCTTCAACAAAGTAAAAGTTATTAAGGTGAAAATTTGGCTCCTAAAATAGAATTTACCTTGTTCCCATACTTAGCCAAATTTATAGTATCAAAGATCTATGGTGAGTGTTTATTAGATCATAAATCTAATGGTGAGCATTTAATCTAGTCGAATAAGGATCCAACAGAGTGTGTGATCTTGTTAGTACTAATCCAATGTGTGTGTGAAGTCAATATGTCAAAGGATGTTGATAAGGCATGAACTTGTCACATGTGTCTCAATATCATTAAGCTGATAGAAGATCAATTCCATTTGATTTTTCATACAGATGGAGATTGATGGAGTGTAATGAGTTAAAAAGTTAATGTGCACATAAGGAATGTAGAGCTACCAAGTGGCATAATTATAGGAGCTTGGATCTTAGATCAATGTTGATAATTTAAAAATAAAGACTAGGATAATCCAAGGATATAAATGGTACATATTTGGTAAAATTTACTAGGTAGCATGAGATGAGGTCAAAGTGTCTGATGTTTAACATCTACCTAGTGACTATTGGAATTTAAATATTCAAATTAACTAAAGAAAACTAGTAATTAATTTTTGAGCTATATCTTTTGATCTGGGATGATTTTTTTGATTCAATAAAAATAAAATTTGTAGAAGACTCTAAGGAACATCCATATAATCTGGTTAGAAGGTCTGAATATTTGTACAATCAAAGATTTTAGGATCCAAACTTGACTATGTGTTTGGCCATATTTTGCATGTGACCCAAGAAGGATAATTGAAGAGTTATTGATGATATTTTGATGTTTCAAGATGAAATAAATATTGGAGAGTGTTTTAGATCCATGAAATATATCATTATATATTTTTGAGGTTTAATAATTCCATATTCAACATGAACAATTGATTACAAGTTGACTATGTTTGTTGAATACACTGGTAGTTTTAGTGGCCATGTTACAGTGGTAAGTTGAAAGTGTTATGAGAAATCTAGGAAGAAAATGAAGATGAAAATATTCTATAAGTCTCTAAGGATTATGATAAAGGTTTTTATATCATATTTTTTGCTTAATTAAATATCGAGAGTCAAAATTATATGACTCTATTTTGACTTTATGTGACTAGTCTAAGTGGCCATTATGAGAGAGTTATTTTGAGTACTTAGAGCCTATGTTGAAGTGTCTAAAGAACAAAAAGGTGTTGTTAAGGTATTTAAGGGTTCATACATGTGATATAATCATATGTATATGTGAAATAATTGATTTTTTTTCATAATTTTGAAATAATGTTTTCTGTGTATGAAGGCCTAAAGAGCAAGGTGAACTATTTGGTAGGTTTCGAGTATTGAGTTGGTGTTTCAGGTGGTATGAACCCATATGGGAGTATTAAAGGGGATATTATAATTTTTTTTTGTGTGTTATAAGCATTTATAAAAGATAATGGTGGTCTAAGTAGTCTCACATATAATGTGTGAGTTTGAAGGCCTAGTTATTTTAGGTCTCACCAAGACCTAATGGTGCTTTGGGGATAATGAGGTATTGGTCAAACTATGAAGAGTGTGGTTATCAAATGTAAAGTTTTTATGGACCTATTTTAAGGGTGGATAAAATATGTAAATCATCTTAGCTGACCAATATGGGTTATACCAAGAGAGTGGTATAAATACAAGACATAATTAGACTAATTATGCTAGTTATGGGTGAGTGTGAATGAGAGAACCTTTGAAAGAGAAGGTACATTTCATTGGGGACCAACAGAGAGTGAAGAGGATTATCAATTATTTTCTAATTGAGTTAATATATAATGAAACATAGGTCAATGGATTAAATGATCCTAGAAGAGGCAGTTTGAATAAGGTAGCCCTCTAGGCAGCTTGAGAGAGATTATAGGTCAAGAGTACATAAAAAGGAGAACATCATCAGTTGAAGAATAGATATAGGTTCTCAAGTTTATATATTTCAGTAGATAAGGGGATTATTATTTTCCTAGGGCATTGGTTCCTCCTTGCAAGGTAAATCTTTCTAAAGGTCTAGTTGTTGTGGGTTCTCAGCTAGATAGGGGCAATAGCTCATCGTGGGATTGGTGTCCCTCTAAAATAAGGGATCGGTGTTCTGTGATAGATTGGTTTTAGTCTAAATGTTATATCTTATTTTATAGGATTGTATTACATCTTATATGGTTCAATTGGTATTATCCCCCAAGTGGGTTTCCCACATATATGATGTGTTCATGAGATGTATACTCTTATGTATGCTTTAGATGTATGTCATTTCATGTTTATTTTGCATAATGTAATTGATGTATGCTAAATGTTTAAATTTTGGGATTTGAATTAGATTAACTAGCATCACCAATTTACCCCACCCCCTCTTGCACCTTAGTGAATGTCCATCTAATAATTGAGACTAGAGCAAGACCTTCATTGCAAGTTTAACCACTAGAAGGTGATCTAAGGAACAATATAGGTAAAAAGAAAAGTTGTTCGAAAGAAAAGAACATCATGGATGATGTCATGTCCCCTTTTTAGTTGACATGTTTTGAGTTCATGGTTAGCCTATTATACGACCCTCGTAGGCTGATAGGATGGTTAGAGGGTCTTGATGGAGATTGGCTTGGCTTCATTTAGCAGAATTTTTCCAGTTGGTTTTTGTTCGGGCTCTTTCAGACATGAATTAAGGGAGATATTAATATTTGATTGATTTAATCAAATATTAATTATTTGGTCTAATTTTAAGACCCTAATTCTAATTTAAGAATTGGTCTAATTTTAAGACCCTAATTCTAATTTAAGAAACCCTAAGTCTAATTTAAGGAAATCTAATTTTAGCAAGCACACCTTTGGAGGGTATAAGGGTTTCTCATGGGAGAGAGTTAGAATTCATGAATTGATTATTTATTTTGCTAAGAATTCTTCTGTGAAGACTGAGCCAAGGGTTCCAGGATTCCATTTGCATTAAAGAACGTCAACTCCTCATTGTGTGCAATTCAGAGGTTGTGAGAGATCAACCGATCTATTGCCAAATTGAGAGATAACTTCATCCAAAATTTATCACAGGGGTTTACAAGTTTGAGAGATAACTTCATATAGAAGCTATCATAAGGGTTAACAGGTATTTCTTTATTTTGGGTTTGATTCAATTATTATCCAGATATAGATCTTTTGTATTAGCCCATAGTTCTTCAGATCAGGATCAAGCATACAGATTGTGTGATATTGGCAGCCGTACGAAGTTTGTATAGATCCGTGAAAAATCTATAAGCATTAGTGGAAAGATTAGACACCGACATCGGCAGGTAGAGCCCTATAGAGACTGATATTGGCCGACATCTCACTGATGTCGGTAGTTTAACGACCCCAATCGACCAATGACGGCAGTATAACCAACATCGGCGACTGTGTTTTTACACAGCAGGCCGAGACGTACCAAATCTAGATTTATTTCCTAGTTTGCAGAATACTCAAGCTATTAAGGCCGTATTTTCAATATTCATTGTATACCTGACAGAGGTCCTCTATTGTAAGCATATGAGCAAATAAATAAGAGATTATACTGTGATATATTTATCTATTTGAAGATATTTTGTAGAAATATAGATAAGCAATTTAGAGCTTTTGTTTTGGTATCTAAAGGGATATTACAGTGTATCAGAGCTAAATCTTGCCATCTTCAGGGGTTGACAATCTTATGCAGCCACAAGAGTTGGGACCACACAGGTATTTCACGCACAGTAGAGCTTTGCTTGAAGGCACTCAAGTTTTAGAATAACAGCCGGAAGACATGGGTGATGATATTGATAGGTCCCATATTCCTCACTATCTTAGAGATCAAGATGATGCAGAGGTTTTACTTACTCTTAGAGAACTACGAGAAGGGCAAATACAGAATAATGAAGTATTAAGTAGTTGGCAGCAGCACTGCCAAGATTAGGTACTCCGAGGAGACATTCCCCACATCATGATGATGTCAAGAGTGATGTAGGATCATAGAGAGCCCTTAAGACTGCTTCTCATATAGCTAATAGGCCTACTAGGCCTACCTTTGTGAGATACGAGGCCGAGGAGGTGATAGCAGGTGAGGAGCATGAGGAGTCATTTACATACACACTTATGGTAGCGACTGACGAGTGGGAGTTATTACCACCTATGGTCAGGGAGATGATTACTTTTGACTGATTCATCACACAAAGGAAAGAACATTACCGAGGTCGATAGAAAGAGAGACCAAGACCCCTGAACAATGATTTAAAGCATGCTACGAGCAGGCTCACACTAGCGATGTTTGATGGTAGTGGTAAGGTGACAACATAGGCTTGGGCTAGTAAGCTTTATACATTTCTCACATTGCGACTGATGCCTGAGGAAGATGTTATCAGATATATGACACCACATCTTGAGGGAGTAGCTCACAATTGGTGGCACCACGGCATGGTGACACTCCATCATGATAGGATCACATCTTATCAGGAGTTTGTGGATAGGCTAGTAGAGCATTTTGATAGGAGGGATCCAGAGTCCTATTTCTCAGAGTTGGCACAGTTGCACTAGAGTCGCAGTCTAGAGTCTTACATTGGTGACTTCTAGAAGTTATCAGTTATGGTTCCTGACATTTCAGAGAGGTGACTTGTAGTACTCTTCATGGAGGAATTCACAGAACCATTGAGAGGTTGGATCAAAGGCTTTGATCCTCCTTCATTATAGGTAGCTATAAAGAAGGTGCATAGCATGGAGATGGCAGCCCCATCTAGTAGATTTAACTCCAGAGGTACTTCTTTATCCAGGGACCATAAGTGCTCTGACGGAGGTAGAGAGGGATTAGATTCCAACAAAGATAAATCAAGTGTTAAGAATGATTCAAAGGCTAACCCATCAGCACCACCTTTGGATCGTGAGGAACTTAACGATCTATGCAAGAAGAAGCTTTGCTTCTACTGCAAAGGTCCATATGATATCCATCATGATTGCCCTTTGCGGCCTAAGGGCAAGACGAATCGTGTGATGTGGGCATATTATGAGGATTCGGATTCAGAGGATTTTGAATAGCTGAATAGTTTTGAGGTGGCAGAGGTACAGGCTTTAGAGCCTAAGGTAGAGGTAGAGTTAGATATTCATATACAAGAGGCACGCCTATCCAACATTCAATCAGATGAATCATTTAGACTCTATGGAGTTTTGGCAGGACATAAGGTCATCACCCTTCTTGATACAGGAGCCACACATAATTTTATAGATGCTAGATTTGTGGAAAAGTGTGGACTCACTACTAAAGATTTTGAGGCCATTAGAGTTAAGGTAGCTAATGGTCACACTCTTAAGTGTGAGCGTATGATTAGAGACCTCCCATTGCACTTGAATAATTATGAGTTCAAGGCCGATTATTATGTGGTGAACATGGGGGATATAGGCTTAGTCTTGGGTATGAAGTGGCTTCATTCATTTGAGGAAGTTACTCTTCGTCTCAAGGACATGGAGGTTCACTTTGATGTTGATGGGAAGACACATATTCTTAAGGCAATATGGGGCAGCAACTTCAAACATATGGTTTTTCATCACATGGAGATGCCTATACGACATGACATGATAGAGTGCTCTGCCGAATGCACATTAGAGCCAACATGAGAGAGATATGATGACAAGCTTTGTCTTGAGGTGAGTTCAGTTTTAGAGTTATCACATGTGGTAGGGACTCAGCTTTCTATTACATTCGGGACACAGGTAGATGATGAAATGACTATTTCTAGCCTTCACGATCCAGATCTAGATATTATTCAGGTAAAGAGTTTACTTGAGTTGCCTGCTGATTTTCATATATGGATTGGATGTTGGGGTGCTTATCTTAGTACTAGGGATGATGTGACGCCATTAGATGATAGTTGGGATGGACATGGCATGGATTTTGCACTGATTGACAATAGGGTAGATCATGACTACATTTGGGATCCATGTGGATTGATGGGTGTCTCATTCATCGATTGCTTGAGGGCAAGCATTTTCAGGAGGGGCAGATTGTCATGTCCCCTTTTTAGTTGACATGTTCTGAGTTCATGGTTAGCCTATTATGTGACCCTCATAGGCTGATAGGATGGTTAGAGGGTCTTGATGGAGATTGGCTTGGCTTCGTTTAGCAAAATTTTTGCAGTTGGTTTTCATTTGGGCTCTTTAGGACATGAATTAAGGGAGCTATTAATATTTGATTGATTTAATCAAATATTAATTATTTGGTCTAATTTCAATTAATTATTAATTATTAATTTTTTGGTCTAATTTTAAGACCCTAATTCTAATCTAAGAAACCCTAAGTCTAATTTAAGGAAATCTAATTTTAGCAAGCACACCTTTGGATGGTATAAGGGTTTCTCATGGGAGAGAGTTGGAATTGATGAATTGATTATTGATTTTGCTAAGAATTCTTCTATGAAGACTGAGCCAAGGGTTCCAGGATTCCATTTGCATTAAATAATGTCAACTCTTCATTGTGTGTGATTCAGAGGTTGTGAGAGATCAGCGGATCTATTGCCAAATTGAGAGATAACTTCATACAGAAGTTATCACAGGGGTTTACAAGTTTGAGAGATAAATTCATACAGAAGCTATCACAAGGGTTCACAGGTATTTCTTTATTTTAGGTTTGATTCAATTATTATCTAGATATAGATCTTTTGTATTATCCCATAGTTCTTCAGATCAAGATCAAGCATACAGATTGTGCAATATTGGCGGCCGTACAAAGTCCATACAAATCTGTGAAAAATCCATAAACATCAGCGAAAAGATCAGACACCGACATCGGTAGGTAGAGCCCTATAGAGACTGACATCAGCCGACATCTCATCGACATCGATAGTTTAACAACCCCAATCAACTGATTATGGCAGTATAACCAATGTTGGTGACTGTGTTTTTACATAGCAGGCTGAGATGTACCAGATCCAGATTTATTTCCCAGTTTACGGAATACTCAGGCTATTAAGGCCATATTTTCAATATTCATTGTATACCTGACATAGGTCCTCTATTGTAAGCATATGATCAAATAAATAAGAGATTATACTATGATATATTTATCTATTTGAAGATATTTTGCTGAAATACAGATAAACAATTCAGAGCTTTTGTTTTGGTATCTAAAGGGATATTATAGATGATGAAGAAGTTCGATAAGATAGTGAAGAATAAGAATTTGATCTATAAGTTGAGATCATGAGTGTACTTGGTAAACTAAAGGATAAAAAGAAGAGGAATCATAAAATGAGGAATATGATCAAAGGTCTTGAAGCAAAAGTCAGATCTCTTGAGGAGAGTTTGTCAGACAAATCCATAAGAGAAAAAGAAAAATCAAGCACTGATTAATTATATGAAAGAGAAAGCATGTAGATTAAAATATGACATGGTCAGAAGGGCTAAGGAGGATAAGGAGATGATCAAAGATCTCATAATTCAATTAGAGGCTATAATTTCAAGTAGAAGGGATAAAGAAGATGAATGTGTTGAATTGAAGACTAATCTTGTTTCCTTGAAGGATGAGCATTAAAAGGTCATAATAAAGATTGAAAATATTGAATAAAAAAAATATATATTATAACAATGAAAAGAGGTTGGTAACATGAAAGAAAACAAGTCAAATCAGGGCAATGACAAAATGAAGAAGCCAATTAGACAACCAAATATTTTAAGGTATGCCAAATCTTTTATGAGACATTGTTTTGTTTATCATGTTGCTGGTCTTAGGGAAAAAGAATGTGTAAAAAGAAGTAATCAGTCAAATAAATATCACAATCATCATCAAGAAAAAGGTATGAATTATCTTGTTTGTTTCAGATGTCATAGAGTAGGTCACATTGCTAGGTATTGCAAGAATAGGTTAAAGTAGTTATCAAATAAAAATAAGGGATATGAAGTTCCTAGTGTGAAAATAAGAGGTCAAAAATGGTTGTATAAACCTAATCCTATTAGGAGAGATCATATTGAGACCAAATATGGTTTATTTTCCATGATAGACATGAAAGAATGTCAAGAGTTTCTATTTTTTGCATTTCTTAACAAGTCTGAAGCAAAGAATGAAGTCAAGGATCAATTCAAATTCATTTTGGTGATGAGCTAAGACTAAAATTTTAATGAAAGTATGGAGATATGGGAGCCTCTTGAGTTTTGTTACTTTTTAGTTTCACTATGTCAAAGGCATGTCTCTCTCTAAGCTTCGAGGATAAACTTTATAGGAAAAGGAAGCATGGTGGATGCTTAATTGAGTTTTGACTAATATTTCAAGATAAGAATGATCATGAGAAGATATGATTGGTTAAGGGGGAGAAATGAGTTTTATGTAACTTATCCCAAAGTGTTGTGATGGAATGATTTAGAAGATATATTAAGGGATAATTATCCTAAATTCAAAGTTTTGATTAAATCTAAAGGATGTTCTAGTTAGTTAAATGGTGAAGAATGAAGATGTTGGTTCTGAAGGTCTGTAGGCAAAGAATGGAGGTTTCCAAGTTTTTGATCAAGTATGGTGAGTTATCAAGATATTATATTCTATATAAAGGTATGTTGATCTTGCTCAAATGAACTCAAGGTGTGTTCAGGGTTTTTGGTACTAAAGGTAAGATTTTGTCAATTGCTTAAATTGATTGATCAAATAATAAAGACTAAAGACATTATTGATATGGAGTATGAGAGGATGTATTATAATATTATGGAAGGACATGAATAATTTTATTTATCTAAAGGTGATTACTTTTTGATTTGTTTATTTGAAGATCTAGACAACAACTATGTGTGCTCAAGGTATGTTTAGGGATTTTGATCTTGAAGGTCTGCAGGTAGAGTATGAAGGTTTCCAATTGTTAAAAAATTAAATCTGAGTTTTTAGGATGTTTTTATTACATATAAAAGTGTTTTGACTCCATTCAGGTGTGCTACAGGTATTTTTTTATGTTTGAAGATCTTTTATTTGTAATTTGAAGCTTTTTGAGTGCTCTTAGGTTTTCCCAATTTAGGCTGAAGGGCAAGAAGGTCAATACCTAAATAAAATTTATATGGGTTCTTCAAGGCGTGTGAACTCATAAATTGGTCTATAATTATGTTTTATTAACCTCCAAGTGTGGGATAATTTTTAAGTTTTGATGTTAATTGGAAGATGGTTAGTTAACTAAGTTCCATCTGAAAATCTAGTAATTTTGCTCATATTGGTTAGTTTGTTCCTTAATGGAGTTGAGGCCTAAGGCTAATTGATCTTTTTAAATGGCCCAATGGATTGTAAAAAAGTGTTTCATAGTCATCTAAAAGTGTGTGGTTGTCTTCCATGGATGAGGATTTGTGCAAATGGAAGGCTAATTGGCTAGTAGGTTTGTGAAGGACATATGGTGCAGAAGTAGAGTTGGAAGATGTTTTTTTGGAATGAATGAGGGGTAAATGAGTGTACATCATATATTAAATTTCAAGTCTTGAAAATAAATATGTAGAAATATATGGGTGGTTCAAGGTTCAGGTATGTGTTACTAGGTTTCTAGGCAAGGCTAGTGAAGAAAAGAGTGATCTTTGGTCATTTTCTCCAAATGACAAAGGTATGGTTGTTATTTAATAAGTTTGTTAGTTATTTTTGTACATCTTTCCTATTTTAATATTAGCTTGTTTATCTGTTGGTAATCATGGAGTTATCCTAAAGTGATAAGGTATGAAGACAAGTTTGTTATTTCATCATGGTTGGAGATGGTTTGAAGGTGCCCAAAAGGGTGCCTAAGCTTAGGTTACTTAGGGGGAGTCCCTATTAATTTTTTCAAGGTAATTTCATAAATTTTTTATTTTTCATGTATGTTTTGTCTTCATATATTCTATGTATGATCAATTAAAAATGTAGTCATGGAGCACATTTGAGAAGATCAAGGTAAGAAGAGGTATGTAAAATGTTAGGGGGAGTCTATATCATATTTCAGAGGTTGTCCTTTCCTATTATTTCTCCTTAATGCCATTTAAATTCTAGAATATTAGAAGGTTGGCCTAATTTTTCATTGTGTCAAAGGGGGATAAAGTACTTGAAGAGATAGACAAAGTAATGCTAATATATACATACTTTTCAAACCATTTGTCCTAAGAGGAGGATTCCACATCAAAAAGCTTCAAAATTACACTTGCAAATTAAGCATAAAATACCAATTTTTCATAATTTTGATTGGATAAAAAAATAGTATCTTAGAGCTCAAGTTTTAATACATTTTAAAACTCATAATTAAGGATTAAGGTACTTAATCACATTATCATTTCACCATCATCTAACATATTTCACCAATTAATCACACACCACTGGATCATGGGATAACTACATGATGTTTGACCCCTTTTAAGAGTGTTAATATATAGGAAATACTCAACACATGGGGTGTTGGGGTATTGAAAAAATTCAACTAATATCAGATTTTAAACATTGATTTTCATCTGTCTTGACATGTCAAGTAGTTAGGGTTTTGAACTAAAAATAGTTACATAGTGGTCTCTACAAGTGATCGTAAACTCACGCACCAGATATAAGATCTATAGACAAAGGCATAAAGAACATATAAACCTTGATTTACTCAATGCAATTATAAAATAACACCATATGTTAATTTTTTAGTGACACCACTCTAGTTCCTTATTATTTATTCCAATCACCAGACCTCTCTTAACAATAAGTTTTAGATCTTGATTCCTCATTGAGGTAAAATTTACATATAAATATTTGATTCTCCTTACACTTTGGTATTTTTGTAATTTTATATAATAAAATAGTTATAAATAAATTAATTTTATCATTTATATATTATTCTGTTGATTTTCATAGTAGTGTTGTCATGTAGGGTTTTTAGATAAATCCCAAATTTGATCAGATATATTGGTGAACCCATCTCTTACTTGAATATTAAGAAATCCTATCCAAAATAATTTATATTGTTTTTATCCTTCGTTTTCCTATTTCTAGGTCTAGTTTAGTATTTTTAGTTCTGATAAGGAGTAATCTTCCAAGTTTAAGTGTCATATTTATGGATAATAACTAATATCTTCATCTTCCTCTTAAACTCCAAGAGGGTGATAGTTACTTTCCCTCTAACCAAGTACATGATATAAATACTAAAATAAGTGATTCATCCCATAATAAAGTATGAAATTAGGCTAATCAACCTATCCTTCATCAATACCCTCCAACTCACACATCTCCTCTTCAGGGTGTGTGCATGTTCAATTTGATGCACCTATGGTTTGCATTTGTGAGACTCTAAAGGTTAGAATAATTATTATGGGAAATTTAATAATAGAGTTATAGAATAAAAATCATTTTCAGTGGAAATATCACATTATTAGGAAATAAAATCACATGTCCCAAGAATCCAAAATATGGTAGCGTTAATCATGTATGTGTATCTTCATCTAGAAAATTTGTGTTTAAACAAGTTTTATATCAAAATGATAATTTAAAACATAATAAATATAAAACAATTGATTCAAAAAGTATAATGGATACTAAGTGTTCAATTAAAATTCTAAGGTCAATTATTATGAATAATTTAATCAAACTACCTCCTCTATCTCCTCCAAGTAGATCCATATAATATTGTGCATATCATATAATGCATGGGAATCATACAGAGAACTATTTGTGTTTGAAAATTAAAATAAAAAATATAATTTATATTGGTGATCATGTCATTAACATGTCACTTAAGCAACCCACTCACTTTATGAGTGTGTCTCCTAAAGCATAAGTTACAAAATAAGAACGAGTTCAAAAGTTTTCACCAAAAAACAAATCAGAGCAAGATAAAGTTGATAATATCCAATTAACTCAAGAAAAGGTTCAAAAATATAAGTTAGAGAAATAAATAAAAATAAATAAATAAGATAAAAAACATAAATTACAAAGGAAACAATTTAAAAATCATAGGCTATAACAAGAAAAAGTGAATTTACTACAAGAGAAGTTACAAAATCAAATTCAAGATAAAAAAAAAAGCATTGTAAAAAGAGTGTTTATAACAAATTAAAATAAAAAACATAGAATACCTAAAATATATATACTCTAAAGTGGTGTTCCTTTAGAATTTAGTATAAAAAATCATTCATCTTTTTTAGAGCCTTTGATTCTTAATCCCCTCATAGAGCCAATCAATATACCGATGTGGTGATCAATAACACTATTAAAATGAATATTTATAGCATGAAACTCTTAAAATTTCATGTTTATGATAATTAAAATTTGGGTAAGAGTAATTTATCTAAATGATTTGTTAGGTCCATTGAGTTATTTTGCATAGTTGCTCCAAAAACGTGTTTAGTGGTATTTAACACATGTCCTAGTTTGGCACCAATAAAGCCTAATTAGGAACATCAGGGATGATCTCAATGGGGGAATCCATGGATAAAGATGCAAGCCATTTTAAATTTGAAAATGAAAGTTAAATGATCATAGTTTGAAGTAAAGATAGAGTTTCTTGAAATTAAAATAAATGAACATAATGCATACTTTTAGCTAACATACAAACAAATACAAGTAATGTCATATCACTCAAGGCACATTTCAGAGGAGAAAGTAGAAAGGTAAATACCATACTATGTGGAATTTACTTATTCATATCAAGATACAAATGAAGACAATAGTGAAATTTAAAATTTTCAAAATCTTGATGATGATTATAATAATCTAGATTGGTATGATCTTGATGATACTTACTATACTGAATATGAATATGAAAATACTATAAAACCTACATAGCTACTTGATAAATCTTAAGTTGTAAAATATCACCACATCTTTGGGTAATGAAATATATATTAATTTTAATACTCTTAAAGATGTATTGTTTAGTATCCTTCTCTCTATTTATCAATTTATATGTGTAAAAATACAAAAATAGTGAAATATTGTAGAAAATTAAAAAAATGAGGACCTATACATGATTATATATAATTTTTCATACATAATTTCACTTATGAATAGTATTTTATATATGTTTAGATAATGAAATATCATACATGCTTCACCATCATATATAAGTGATTTTATATTACACATGACATCATTTACAAAACTAGTTATAGGTGCTTTTATTGTTACACACATAGAAACCATATTCAGATAGAAGTGTAGTGCTCTAGTGTCCCTCACCCAAATATTTCCCTAGGGATATCATAATTTTACTATTTAGTTCCAAAATTTAGTAGGCTTTAGAAAATATGTACATTTATAAGCTAGGTCATTAGGGGTATGTTAAACACATGTTTTGTCCTTTTTTCCCCACCTTATCTTAACCAAATGATCTATACCTTTCATTATATTAAATATTATGATATTTTTCACTCACTAAAATTATGATAAATTATTTCCTTTCTCAATTATTAGATATTACTTATATTATAAATTAGCTCTTGTTGATCCAAATACATAATAGTGAATTATTTTTATATTGCTTTTCCTAGCTTCGTATCTTTTATGCACTTCTCTTTTTTCTTTGAGGATGTTTGAATATGTCATTTCCAAGTGAATTTAAGAATTTATATCTCTTATTGTATGTATGTGAGGACATTTAGACATGTCCTTATGTGTGTGTCTTATATCTATGCATGCAAACATCTGAATATGTCCTTCTATGTGACTCTAGACCTCCATTGTTTCCTTGTATGTAAGTGAGGGCATTTGAACATGCCTTTGTATGTATATTATATTTGAGTGATTGTAATTTGAACATGTCCATATTTTTTTCCCCTTGACCTTCTATTATGTGTCTTGGGTGGTGTGCTTATGCATGTTCTCTTTGATTTTTTGTGTCAAGTCCATGACACTTTACTTTCTTCTTATTTTAGATCTAGATGACATGATAGACATCATGTACCCAACCAATTCTAATGACATGATGGACATCATGGATTCATCCATAAGTATTTATATTATATGTTATATAATTAGTGGATAAAATTATCTATGTGCTTCATTGCCACATCTATCTAGACACAATTCTTAGGAATGTTTATTTTGACATGCATATTAAATTATTACTATGCTCAATTTACATACATATTGATTCTAGGATTTTCCATGATGTAAATTTAATCATATCTATAATTTTTACATCATAACAACCTATTGCATAACCTTTTATTTTGAGTTAATTTTTTATGTAGGATTAATAACTAACCTCAAAAGATGGGGCATTCAAAGAGGTTTGTCTTAGAGATTTGACATTCCTAGATTAGTACACAACCAATATTTCATAGTGGTTACATAGTTGACAATTTTCAATCTTATAAAACAAACATAAAACAAAATTATATAGGATATCATTGCTCTAGTGTCTTTCCCAATGTTGTTATCCATATGCCTAAAAAATAGTCATTTATAAAAATTCTCAAAACCTTAGTTTACTCAAATAAGTACTCAACAATTTCATAGTATCATTTTTATAAATTATTTAGAATTACATAATTTATCTCAGATATGCTCAGTTTGGGGGAAATCATGTGTGGCATGTTGTTCTAGTTTGGTAAACGCATTGATTTTCAATATCATGATTATTTTACTCAATCTTAGAATCTATATGTACCATATATCGATTGGGGCATGTGTATAGGACAATGATTCCTAATTACACTAGTTTTTGCACCATTTTTGTAGATGGAAGGATAATTCAATTCATTTTCCATGTTGTATACACCACACCCATATTATACTCAATATTTTCACAAGTTTTGTGTCATTTTAACACCAAAATTGAACCTTATTCCATATATAGTGGTTGGTTCTTTATTTACACCTTTTGCACCATATATGTATATATATATATACATATATGTATATATATATATATACATATATGTATATATATATATATATATACATATATACATATATGTATATATATATATATACATATATGTATATATATATACATATATGTATATATATACATATATGTATATATATACATATATATTTATATATATATATATATACATACATATATGTATATATATACATACATATATGTATATATATACATACATATGTATATATATACATATATGTATATATATATATACATATATGTATATATATACATATATGTATATATATATATACATATATGTATATATATATATACATATATGTATATATATATATATATATACAGATATATGTATATATATATAGCGATATATAGGTATCTAAAGTGTATATATAGATATATATATATATATATATATATATATACATATATATATATATATATATATATATATATATATACATATATATATATATATATATACATATATATATATATATATATACAGATATATATATATATATATACATATATATATATATATATATATGTATATGTATATATATATGTATATTTATATATATATATGTATATATATATATATATATATATATATGTACATACATATATAGGGATCTAAAGCTACTCCACTACTTTAAGGTGATGATGATGGAGTCAATAAAACCTTGATTTCTTGATTACAACCACTTATCTATGAGAATTTGGGAATGCACCATCCAATACAGGATATTGAATGTTAATACAAATTCAAGACATGCCATAGTCACCACTTTTCACACCAATTTTTTTACTATAAAAGGCACAATGGTTCATGTACTCGATGTAGTACATTTATTCCTTGCCACTCTCTATATTTATGTCTCTTAATTATTGATATTCATCTTAGGTAAATACTAATATTACTTTAATTTAAATAGAAGTTTTTCATGGATCATAGTTTGACATTGTGGCCTATATCCAATATTACTTCCCACTGTTAAGTTTAAGTATGCACTTTTTTCCATTTTACTCTAGTACTTCAACTTTTAGAAATTAGTAACAAAAAATGGAATAAAATGTAAACACATAAAATTAAAATTTAATCTAAAATTATGGAATTGAAACCACTCTTTTTGCACTTAGCTCTAAACCTACATAAGGCCCCTTTTGATCACTTTTAACCACCTTGCACATTCTTATAAGCTGATACATGACCCCCAATGGACTTAGAATTATCATTATAAACCTTATTAGACTTTTAATGCATACCTAACCCTTATCATGGTGAAATTACCCATTAGACAAGTTTTTCGTAAGGGATAGAACCACACTGCTCTACTATCATTTCCCCCTTTCTTGTCTTCTTTACAAATAATAGATAATTTTCTAAATTAAAATCTATAGTAATTTCAACCTATGTCCTTAATTAGCCCATTTGAAGGATTTCAAATGATATGAATTTATAAACACTTTTTAAACCATTTAGCATAAGAAGATACTTCCACACCAAAAAACACCTAAATCACACTTGCACATTAAGAACAAAATACCAATTTCTTCCAATTATAATTACATACAACCCTAATAGCCTAGAGCACAAGTCTAAATACATTTTATAGGTCAGAATTCATGCTTAAGGAAATTAATAACATTAGTATTACACTAACATCTAGCATATTACACCATTTATTCACACACCATAATATCATGGGAAACTACATTAAGTTTTATCCTCTATAGACTATTGTGATGTAACCATCACTCAACACATGGGGTGTTGATGTCTCACCCAAATTTAACCTTTGATTCCTTTTTACCCATTTATTTGAACTGATCTTCACATGTCAAGGAAATAGATTTTTGAAGGGAAATCAATCAAATATTGGTCTCCAAAAGTAATCTTCAGATTTCACACCAAATATAGGCTATATAGACAAAGTCACAAAGAACCAAAAAATGTTTATTTACTCACTAAATGTTGATAGGAGTGTCCTAGATTATATAGGATCACCACGTCTCTAGTGTCCTCTTACCAGTGATGTTGTCTAGGGATAGATCTAGTTCTAGATTCATAAATTCTAGTCACCAGATCTCTCTACACAACAAGTTTCAAACCCTAATTCCTCCTGGAGGCACAATTTCTATCTAAGTCTTTGTTTTATCCTCACATTTTTATGTTTTTAGTAATTCTATAGAATACATTAGTTATAAATATATTAATGTTATAATTATTATAGTATTCACTTGATTTTGTAATATAGTGTTGTCATCTAGGGTTTTTATATAAATCCCAAATTTGATCCAAAAAATGGATCAATGAATTAAAGAAAAGTAAAATTGATGAATTCCTTAAATTATTCCTTCATCATCTCATTGTTCCTTGAATTTGGTTGAGTTGAAGACTACACAATTAACATAGTTGAGTTTAATAGTATTTATTTCTTACGAGGCAAGTCTTCCACTAAAAATTTCATATATCATTACAAATATAGGATACTATAAGTTTTTTGTCCTTATAATCCCAATAATAAATAATATTATAGATTACATAACATAGTAGAGATGAAGAAACATGTCCTCACTCTTGTTGTGGTGTTATTATATTGATTATATATACAATGTGTCTTGTGTTATTTATCTTGGTTGATGTGTTTATCTCATTTTAATTACATGTTTTCTATTCCTTGAAACTATTCTAACATACAATCACTTAAGATATCTCAATAATAATATATAAAAAGGATAGTAATTATTCATAAAGGTTAAATAACTTATCATTTTTATTAAAATTCTATATAAGTGTTTCATTTCTAGTAATGTCTAGAGTAGTAGTAGTTTTTTTAACTGAAGGATAATATGTAATGAATGTATAATGTTGGAAATACATGTGAAGGGTTGTATATTGTATTTCATGGTGTAGATAATAACTATAAGAGTAATGATACATCTTTAAAAAACATTTTGGGTGTTGTTTTATGGCATAGAAATTGAGGGGAAGCCCCTTGTATTGAAGGGATGTACATTGGTTGAGCCTAGAGTGAAATATATACCTAATTTATAGATCATATTGGTATGAAATAAGTTTTTAATTTTTATTTGAAATGGTTTTGTAACACATTTTTACATTGTTTTATATATTATTTTATCTTTAAAAAAATTAAGTGCAAGTTTTTGGGTTTTAAAAGTTTAACCACGAATAAATATTTGAAGAGAAAAGGACTTCAATAAATTTAAGAAATAAAATGTAAAATTAAAGAGGGAAATTTTTAATTAATAAATATATGGTAACCTAAAATATTAGAATAAAAAGATACAAGATATTTTGTCGAGCCATGAAGAATTTCTCCTGGGTGTCATTGAAGAGTTTCTACATGAAGTTACAATCCAAGGAAGAGATGTTGGAAAAGATCCAAGATTATTGTGAAGGATTGATAGAGAGAGAATATTATACCATGTAAAGGATATTTTACTAAATTAAATATGCACAAATCATTATTAGTTCATGTAAATTAATAATCAACCATATTTTATTTCTTTAAATCAATATTTAGATGCTTCATTTCGTATACTTGACAAGCATACTAAGGGAATTGGATTTAAGCTTCTAACCAATATGAGTTATGATGGAAAGTTCCTTGGAATAAATGGCCAAAGAAGGAGTAATCATATAAATTTTGAGAAAAGTCTTGAAAATTAATGTTCTAAATATGTTAGTGTGAAAGGAGTTTGAGAAAGATTAACAACCACTAAATCTAGGAAAGTTTCCAAAACTAAAGAGATAATGTAACTAGCTCTATAAAACTAAACCATGCATGATAGTAACATATTTCATATTTTAAAATATAATGAGAAGTATGATTATCAAAATAATGGGAAGGTATATCATGAATATGAAGGTAGAATTGATCCACCTCAAAGGGCCAAAGAAGATGTGAATCACTCCGTGAAGAAGAAGATACACATTGTCATTCCATGACCATGTGAGTGAATGCAAGATAAAACTAAAAAGGGGAAAATATCTCAATAATGTGAAGAAAATAAAATAAAAAATCAAAGAATCTACAAAGATAGGTGATCATCCAAAAAGAGTTTGTAACACATTATCACTTCATCATTCTTTTACAAGTGGTAACCCAATTAGGTATGGAAATAAAAAATATTCCATTTTTTGCCTCAAATGTAATAAAAATAGGCATATAAAACAAAATTATTGGTATAAATATCCATGTTATTGTTTTTTGAATGAATAACTATTCAGTGCCCATGTGTTGGAAGAGGAAATCAATCCAAAATAAGTTCATCTCCTTCAAGAGGAAGTATGAAAGTTGTATATACCACTCTACAAATTATAATTTAGAAAATCATAAAAAAGGTATGTTGTACAATAGAATAGTTAAGAATTATTTCAGTCATTGAAATATGAATGGGAATTGGCATAATGTTTTTTCAGATATTTATAAACAACTTCAAGAAAATAATTTCAAGGATCATTCGAAGAAGGAAGATGAAGATACAAATAAGAAGTAGGAAATGTATAAGCTTTTATATCATCTATAGTATAAAAGATAGAAATTGAATAAGCGAACATAGTTAAGGATGAACCCATGAGTCAATAGTATCCCATTTAGGGTATCCCATTACCATAGCCAAAATCTAAACATGGTAAGGTATTAATGTTTAAAATATTAATTGTAAATTTCATATTTTGATTTGCATCTAATTGAAGAGCTATCTAATATTGAAACCATAAAAAGGGAGCATGCCATTGAGGATTCCCTATCGCCATTGCAAATGGGTAATGGTAAACCTTTATTATATATTTCATGGACATAGTATTTGCATAGATAATATCTTGTTTAATATGCATGTATAATGACCTCCAATGTTGGAAGAGAAAATATAACCTATTTTTTAATAAAATTATGGAGAAATGTCACTACTTAAGAGTGTATATGGAGAATCCATACTATGTTTTTGAGAAAATTGTGTATGAACAATCCATTTCACCAAAAATGTTTTATCACTATTATCATTTCCATGTTCATGTTAATTGGAAAGTTGGCTTGTTTTATTTCCCACGTAATTGTAGCATGTGACAAGATGAGTAGAAGAGGAACTCCATGATAAGATAAATATATAAGTACATGTTAAAGGCCAACGTATCAAAAATGTGAAAACATAGTAATTTTATTTTATTCTACATGAAAATTAAAAATTATAAAATGTGTAGCATGAATATCTATTTATCAATGTAATAGCATGCACTTCAGAAATCACATGATTGTAACATGGAGGTATAGTTTGGTTTTAATAAATAATAAATATTATAGTATGCCTATGCTAGGTTTGGTATATACATAATAACTATGTAAATTTTTTAGCATGCTATTAAATTGTTATATAGTTTTTGAAATGAAAACATTTGATATGGCATGTTTTTGGGCATATTAAAGGGAACATCTTAACTAGTGGAAGCATTCACATTTTCAGTTGAAGTGACTCAAGTTTATCCTTTCATGACATTCACACACATTGGATTATCATAACTTAAAAACATGTTGTTATGTGTGGTTTATGACATCGACATAGTTCACAAATATTTTTAATCAAAGTTGGAACATTGGTCTGGTTAAGGATCTTAAAAAAAAATCCCTGCAACACAAGTGTTGAAATTTTTTGAAAATAATGTCAATAGTACAAATAATAATTTACTACAAGTAACTTGTTAATTTTTTATTTATATCTATAAAAATGTTAAAATAATGATTTACTACATCATCAGGGATTTTGCAATTTTTCTTGTTATAAATAACAATATGAGTAACTGACTTGTAGTGAATCATTATTTAAAATAACAACATAAAATTTTAAGAGTATTTTAAAGTATTATGGATCTGAAAGAGGAGAGAAGAGAGTACAATGAACATATGGTTTGCAATATTTAGGGTCCCTCCTACTTCTTATCACACTACTGATCTATATGATCTAGGTGAGAAATATTGACAACACATTTACTACATTGAGTTAGGTTACCCATCCACCCTTCAGGTGGTTACTCACCTTACCTTGTACTAAATGATTAGTTTAACCCCTTCTACATTTTTTGATGTAGGTACTGCCAATGGGAACCAAAGAATCCATGACACAAATATAAGATCAAAATTTTGTCCTAAACATTTACCACAAGGTATTGATTCTGACTCTGATGCTCCTCTTCTAAATATGGTTATAGATTTACTAGATTTTGATAAATAATGTCATTATTTAAAAATATTTATCCTAGTTACTTAATTTTGGGCTCAAGTTCATTGATAATGCCTTTTTAAATAATGGGTTTGCAACTATTAGCAAGGTCATGGAGTGAAATTATAAGGAGTCTAAAACCACACTAGTAGTTTCTTACTATTTTATTTCATAGACCTTGAAAGCTATAGATCCATTGTTAACCATGGACCATGGTTTATTCATAGAACACTAGTTATTTTTTACCATTGGACTAGAGACTTCTATGTCTCTAAATAAGCTAAGCTTAAAATATCGATATGGCTAGAGTTTCTAGGCTTACCTCTACCCTTGTGGAACTTTATTGACTAGATTATCAAGCCTTTGAGTCAATTTATTTATCATGAGGAAACAAACCTCTATGCATCTCAACATCAAAGAAGTGGTTATGTCAAAATTACACTCACCAAAGATCTCAAACATTCCATCAACATTCATGTGGGTAAAAACTAGTTCTCTCATCGTGTGCTCTATATTAAACTTCTGAACACTTGTTTCAGGTGATAAGATTTAGACCAAATGATTGGATAATGTGCTCTAATGTTCCACACTCCTATAGTCTCTTAGAATAAAAGTGGGTCTAGGACAAAACCCCAATCCTTTAGTTCATTTCTAATAGGAGAAATATTGTTGATTATCACAATGTGAGACCTTATCTAGTTGTCTATTTGCCCATAGGGGGCCAAGCTGCTCAAAACTTCCAAAAAATTTCTAATACCATCACAAGTTAAACCACCACCTCTGATTTCCTAATCCCTAAAGGAAGTCAGCAGTTTTTGTTTTCCTCATCTACTGATTTTATACCCCTCTATCGCAACCCCTATCAAGGGTGAATGATTTAGATTCAGATATGGGGAATTTAATCCTCAATTACAAGGCTATTATGTGTCAATCACATAGTCCCACTTATTCTATAGATGAAGATTTTGTGTCAAATAAAATTAAACCTTTACATTTAGGAGACCTTTCTCTTGCACGCTTAGTTTTCAATTGGTTCACATCCCTCTTAGACCTCTTAAAATAAAATTATATGAATTTAGATGTTTTATAATGATAGTTTGTTCCTGGAATGTTTGAAGACTCACTTATATGACTTGTAAATATATGGTCATGAGTAGTTGTCATTATTTTATTCACATGAAAGTTTTATGAATGTAAGAAGTCAAAACTTCTAAATTTTTACTTCAATATGTAGCTCACACTATTTGGCCTAGGTCCCTTTGTCAAGCCACCTATTATGAGTCTATTTATGGGGGATTTGTCACCATGTTGACACCTAACTTTTCTGAAAATATAATTTCTTAGGGTTTCAATACAACCCACTCGGTGGTCTAGATTATTTTCAACTTTGATACTCACATCATTGGCCTTGTCAATATGTATGCTTCTAATGATAATGTAAAACACACCCTAATATATGGATGGTTGGTTGACTCCCTCCAAAATGTGCATTTTATTATTTATGGTGACTTTAACATAATAAAATCTGTATAAGATAAAAAAGTTCATGTCCCCATGAGATGGTGTGTAGGATAATGGGAAGTATGGTTATATCTATTAAATAAACTTTGGGTCTCTAACCCAAATCATTGTAGAAGGGGATACTCAAATTCCCCATGGTTCACTTGGTCCAACTTCCAACAAATAGAATATCAAGTCTTTAAATTCCTTGATCATGCCTTCCTTGTTTAGGAAGATATTTTCTTCTTCACTCTTATTCATGGGTGATCTGTGTTTATCATTCTAGGCTATCCTTTTTCTAGCCACCATCCCATATTTTTTTGCATAGATTAAACTTCCCATTAGGTTAAACCCAAGGGTTCCTAGTTCTATCTCAACACTACCATCTCAAGCATGAGAGTACTATGGATCATATCACTAGGATTTAGAACCTAGCCCCTAGACCCATATGGGACACTAGTTGGATTGAGTGGTGGTTTAATGTTATATCATGCACCACTTCCTTCTTCCACATATACAAAAAACAAGGATCTATTTTTAGGTAGTGCATTCATAATGCTGAAAACCATTAATACCTTAAGGATTCACAAGAATTAGAAGTTACACCTTTAAAGTCACATTTTTAGACTCATGCCATCATGTGGAGACATAAAATCTAGGTTGAGGAGGTGTATAAGGATAGAGGATCCAACTCTAAGAAAATATGCATGGGTTGAAAGTAGGAGATCAAGTGACTAAGGAAGTTTTTGATCTTCTATGATCAAGATAAGTTGCTGATAAAATCAAAGCCATTGGACATTCTTTAGATATGCTTACCAGACTCCTAGATATCCTCCAAGATTTTTTACATGAAAACTATGGTGTCTTTGCAGTGCAACCTTTGTCTCTTGATTATGAGGCTTCCTTCTCTCAATGCCTTGTTGTGGTCCCTATTAAATTCTCAAAATCTTATAAACTTTCCTATGATAAACCTATTAGTTGTAATGACCTTAAGAAAGTTATTAACATATGGCCTTTGGTAAAGCTATAGGTATTGATGTTTTTCCCTATGAATTCTATCAATCCATGTGGCATACTATTGGACCTAACCTCCATAAAGTTTAATCTGATGTAGTCCTAACCAATTATTTAGGTCACCTCAACAATTAAGGAAATAAAAATTTAATCCCCAAGGTAGGGGATCTTGAGGTAATTACCAATTGGAGACCCATCACTTTGTTAAAATTGTCTTGCAAAATCATAGCCAAAACATTAGCTCTTAGAATTAAACACTTACCTTAATTGTGAAAAGTGAGCAAACTAGATTCATTTAGCATATGTATATTCTGGACAATGTTAATATTTTTATGGGAAGGAATGGAATGGGATAGAATATGTAACTAGAAGGTCTTATTCATCAAGATTGATTTTGAGATATCCTATGATCAGGTAGATTATCCTTTTATTATATCTATGTTATAGGCTCTAGGGTTTGGACCTAAGTTTGTTCATATTGTCAATATGTTTTTTCAGGATGCAAGAAGTCAACATTTTTAACTTTTTATTTCACTATGCAACTCACACTATCTGGCCTAGGCGCCATTGTCAAGCCACCTTTTACAAGTCTATCTATAGGGAAGTTGTCACCCTGTTGACACCTAACTTGTCTCAAAATATCATTTCTTAGGGTTTTAATACCACCCACCGGTGGTCTAGATTATTTTTGACTTCGATAATCACATCATTGGCCTTGTCAATTTGTATGCTTCCAATGATAATGTAAAACACACCTTAATCTAGAGATGGTTGGTTGACTCACTCCCAAATGCACATTAGATTATTTGCGGTG
Organism: Torreya grandis; assembly: GCA_037957365.1. Classification (NCBI taxonomy): domain Eukaryota; kingdom Viridiplantae; phylum Streptophyta; class Pinopsida; order Cupressales; family Taxaceae; genus Torreya; species Torreya grandis. The sequence continues at coordinate 1,496,665 of JARHVA010004004.1, forward strand.
ACTTTAACATAATAAAATATGTATAAGATAAAAAAGGTCATGTCCCCATGAGATGGTGTGTAGGATAATGGGAAGTATGGTTTTTTCTATTAAATAAACTTTAGGTCTTTGACCCAAATCATCACAGAGGGAGATGCTGAAATTCCCCATTGTTCACTTTGTCCAACTTCAACCAAGGAGAATATTGACTCCTCAAATTCCTTGAGTATGCCTTCCTTGTTGAGGAAGATATTGTCTTCTTCCCTCCTATTCATGGGTGACTTGTGTTTATCATTCTAGACTATCTTTTTTTTTGCCACCATCCCATCTTTTTTTCCATAGACTGGACCTTCCACTAGGTTAAACCCAAGGGTTCCTAGTTCTACCTCAACACTACCATCTCAAGCATGAGAGTATTATGGATCATATCACCATGATTTAGAACTTAGCCCCTAGACCCATATGGGACACTAGTTGGATTGAGTGGTGGTCTAATGTTATATCTTGCACCACTTCCTTCCTCTAGATATATGGAAAACAAGGATCTATTTTTAGGTAGTGCATACACAATGTTAAAAAGCATGAATACCTTAAGTTTTCACAGGAACTAGAAGTTACACCTTTAAACTCACATTTTCAGACTCATGCCATCATGTGGAGACATAAGCTCTAGATTAAGGAGGCATATAAAGCAAGAGGATCCCAACTCTAAGAAAAGATGCATTGGTTGAAAGTATGAAAAAAAAGTGACTAAAGATGTTTTTGATCTTCTACAATCAAGATAAGTTATTGATGAAATCAAAGCCTTTAGACTTTATTTAGACATGCTTACTAGACTCCTAGATATTCTCTAAGATTTTGTAATGAATACTATGGTGTCTTTGTAGTGCAACCTTTGTCTCCTGATTCTAAGGTTTTCTTCTTTGAATTCCTTCTTGTGGTCCCTTGTAAATTATCAAATGCTTATAGACTTTCCTATGATAAACGTATCAGTTGAAATGACCTTAAGAAAGTTATTAGCATATGGCCTCTGATAAAGGTACATGTATTGATGTTTTTTCCTATGAATTCTATCAAACCCTATGGGATGCTGTTGGACCTGACCTCTATAGAGTTCAATCTAAAGTGGTCCTAACCAATTATTTAGGTAACCTCTACAATCAAGGAAACAAAAATTTAATCCCCAAGGTAGGGGATCTTGAGGTAATTACTAATTGTAGACCCATCACTTTATTGAAATTGTCTTGTAAAATCATAGCCAATATATTAGCTCTTAGAAATAAACACTTCCCTTAATTCTACAACGTGAGAAAACTAGATTCATTTAGCATATGTATATTTTGGACAATGTTAGTATTGTATGCAAAGGAATGGAATGGGATAGAATATCTAACTAGAAGGTCTTATTCATCAAGATTGATTTTGAGAAATCCTATGATTAGGTGGATTAGCCTTTTATTATATCTATGTTATAGGCTCTAGGGTTTGGCCCTAAGTTTGTTCATATTGTCAATATGTTTTTTCAGGATACAAAAAGTCAACATTTTTAACTTTTTACTTTAATATGCAACTCACACTATTTGGCCTAGGCCCCTTTGTCAAGCCACCTATTACAAGTATATCTATAGGGGAGTTGTCACCTTGTTGACACCTAACTTGTCTCAAAATATCATTTCTTGGGGTTTCAATACCACCCTCCTGGTGGTCTAGATTATTTTTGACTTCAATAATCACATCATTGGCCTTGTCAATATGTATGCTTCCAATAATAATGTAAAACACACCTTAATCTAGAGATGGTTGGTTGACTCCCTCCCAAATGTGAATTAGATTATTTGTAGTGACTTTAACATAATAAAATATGTATAAGATAAAAAAGGTCATGTCCCCATGAGATGGTGTGTAGGATAATGGGAAGTATGGTTTTTTTTTGTTAAATAAACTTTGGGTCTTTGACCCAAATCATCACAGAAGGAGATGCTCAAATTCCCCATGTTTCACTTTGTCTAACTTCAACCTAGGAGAATATGGATTCCTCAAATTCCTTGAGTATGCCTTCCTTGTTGAGGAAGATATTGTCTTCTTCACTCCTATTCATGGGTGACTTATGTTTATCATTCTAGACTATCTTTTTTGTGCCATCATCCCATCTTTTTTTGCACAGACTGGACCTCCCATTAGGTTAAACCCAATGGTTCCTAGTTCTACCTCAACACTACCATCTCAAGCATGAGAGTACTATGGGTCATATCACCAAGATTTAGAACCTAGCCCCTAGACCCATATGGGACACTAGTTGGATTGAGTGGTGGTCTAATGTTATATCTTGCACCACTTCCTTCCTCTAGATATATGGAAAACAAGGATCTATTTTTAGGTAGTGCATACACAATGTTAAAAATCATGAACACCTTAGGTTTTCACAAGAACTAGAAGTTACACCTTTAAACTCACATTTTTAGACTCATGCCATCATGTGGAGACATAAGATCTAGGTTGAGGAGGCATATAAGGCTAGAGGATCCCGACTCTAAGAAAAGATGCATTGGTTGAAAGTAAGAGACAAAGTGACTAAGGAAGTTTTTGATCTTCTACGACCAAGATAAGTTGTTGATAAAATCAGAGCCATTAGCATTTATTTAGACATGCTTACCAGACTCCTAGATATCCTCTAAGATTTTGTACATGAATATTATGGTGTCTTTGTAGTGCAACCTTTGTCTCCTGATTTTAAGGTTTCCTTCTTTGAATGCCTTGTTATGGTCCCTTGTAAATTATCAAAAGCTTATAGACTTTCCTATGATAAATGTATCAGTTACAATGACCTTAAGAAAGTTATTAGCATATGGCCTCTGATAAAGCTACATGTATTGATGTTTTTTCCTATGAATTCTATCAAACCCTATGGGATACTATTGGACCTGACCTCTATAGAGTTTAATCTGAAGTGGTCCCAACCAATTATTTAGGTCACCTCTATAATCAAGGAAACAACAATTTAATCCCCAAGGTAGGGGATCTTGAGGTAATTACTAATTGGAGACCCATCACTTTATTGAAATTGTCTTGTAAAATCATAGCCAATATATTAGCTCTAAGAATTAAACACTTCCCTTAATTGTACAAAGTGAGAAAACTAGATTCATTGAGCATATGTATATTCTGGACAATGTTAGTATTGTATGGAATGGGATAGAATATCTAACTAGAAGGTCTTATTCATCAAGATTGGTTTTGAAAAATCTTATGATCAGGTAGATTAGCCTTTTATCATATCTATTTTATAGGCTCTAGGGTTTGGCCCTAAGTTTGTTCATATTGTCAATATGTTTTTTTAGGATGATAGGGCCTACATTGCCATCAATAGATCCAAGTCTCAACACTTTGAGCTCCATAGGTATATTAGATAGGGTTGTCACCTAGCCCCTATGATTTATTGGTTGGCTACTAAAGGTTTTAGTTATCTATTAGCAAGTTATGCTTCCAAAGGTATGGTCCAAGGGATTTATCTATCTAATTCAAACCATTAATTATTCAATGGACACTTTGTTGATGACTCATTCCTCACCCTTTAGGAGGATGACAACTTGGTCAAACATGCCATGGAATGTTTAGATATTTCTTGCCTTGCTTCTAGGTCATATATCCAATGGCATAGAACCTAGTGCTACCATCAGTCTTTATCACCCAAACCATTTTGGCTAGAGGGATATATGTAGTGATGGATCCTTTCAAGGGTTCCATTTAAAATTTTAGGCATTCATTTTTTTTTTATAGCCTCTCCTATATATTTGTGCACCTATGTGGTTTAAAATGTGGAGAATAAAGCTCTTTCTGTATCACTAAGGCATTGACCTTGGCTGAAAATTTCTAGATTTGTTCTAAGGTGCTCATTGCTACTCATGTTTAGTATTTGTATTTTTAGGCCCCTTCAAATGCTTCATATGCAAAGCTTGAAAATATTTTATGAAATTTTTCATAGGCCAATTGCAAAAAAGACCATGGCTTTCATCGAGTCTCCTGGGCCATCCGTTGTCATCCTAAATAAGTTGTCGGGTTGGGGATTATTGACATCAAGCTTCAGGGAAATTCTCTTTGGGAAAAATGGATCATAATAACCCTATATGTTGATGAATCATGAATTTTTTTACTATGGCACTACATTTCTCAAAGTTTCCTTCTTAGCATAAAATACTAAAAAGGCATAAGCTTTCACAACATGCTTATATCGCTAGTGTCGATCAAACTAGGGGGCATGTCTATCGTGCAAATAATTTAGAAGGATTGGAAAAAGTTCAAACCTCAGCTTATTTTGGTGGGGGATGAGTTTAGGAGTGATATTTATTTAAACTCCCAGTTATTATCGTTGTCTCTTCAGTTGACCTTCTACAACGTCCATTTTCCCATGGTCTTTTAGATAAAAAACTTGAGGCTCTTTAAGAAATGTATTCTCATGATTGGCGATCTATTTTGTAAGGTATCTAGGGACTTAATTCCTTTGTCTATGCTAAAGTCCAAATTCCATCTTAACAAGATACATAATCCATTTCTAAATTACAGAATTTCATACTTGATGAATACTTGCACAAGATTAGAGTTTCCTCTCTCACGTCCTGGTGGAAGGACTAGTGTTGGTCTATGGCATGCCATTCCATCAATATTCTTCTCAGTTGGGTTACAATTACTTAGCTCCTCAACATATTGACATAAAGGCTCACAACCATTGATGGTCTCTCCATTCCCTCCATTGGGTTTGGCCCTAGATATTTGGTAATATTTGGGTGGCTTGTATTAAGTCCAAAAAGGCACACTACCTTTGGTGTATAGTTTACAGGGGTTTGCCTATTGAAAATCAGCTCAAGCACATGGGGGTTCTAAATCCCACTTGTCTGTCTTGTCACAACACAAAAATCATTAAACATCTCTTTTGGTTTTGCCTGTAAGACCAATTGGCATGGAGATGGATTCATACCCTTTTCTAACCCTTCAAGCTTGAAATGTTCACTTAAAAAATGTCTCTCCTGAGAGACTCCGCTCTGTTACCCTTAAGATATAACATATTTTGACATATTTTTTATGCTGATATTTTGTATCAGATTTAGAAATCTAGAAATAAAACGTGTTTTAATAATGAAATTATGGAAAAATGTTTTTTAATAACTAACAAAGTTGATGTGATTGTTAATTTTACGCTTCAGAGTGAAAGTCAAATGGATAAGGTCCAGATCGATTTCATCATTTGCAAGTTCTCTTGGATTACTAGGTGAATGCTCCTTGAGCAATTAGTCATGAGCCACCTGATCCCTAGTCTCGTCACTCTGCTCCTAGTGGTCGTGGACACGGGGGGAGGCACCACCGTTCTCATAGCCAAAGGTTTTGAAGTTGGAGGAGTTGCTCTCCTCACTCTCGATGGTCATTTTCTTCAAGAGGATTTGATAGAGGCAGAGACAATGGAGGGGGAAGGGCTCCATAGGACAAGTTCATGTAGTTGGAGCTAGCCATATCTCCTCTCCACCAAGATTCATAGATGCAGAATGATACTGAAACTAAACAACAAACTGATAGTTGGGACCCCCTCCCTATGGATGAAGATCCCCTAGCCTAGGATGGTTGGGGAGGGAAGTCTTAGGACCCTCCACCTTTGCCTCCTTTAGATGTCATATTTGCTACTGTTGCTTAGTATGTTCCTTGATGTTTGTGTTATTTCATTATCTTTTTTTGATTGATGTGTACTTGGGTTAGTTTAAATATGATTATTGGTCAAATTGACCTATTATTTTGAACTTTGATTTCCCCTGAAACTCTCTTAACTTGATTTAACATTCAAAATGTGACTTTTTCATCTACTTTTTTATGTAACTAATATTATACTATATATTTTTTAAATTAATAAAAATACACTTTTCAATTAGAAAAAAATTGAAAATTTTACTACAGGTATTTTTGCAAAAGCCTTAACAGCACCGACGTGCCAACTCCGATTAAACATATTTGTGAACTGTCGATGTCATAAACCACACATAACAACGTGTTTGTGAAGTATGACAATTCAACGGGCGTGAACGTCATGAAAAGGCAATCTCCATCACTTCAGCTGTAATCAACTATCACAGTTGTAAAAGTTCTCCAAGTTTGATTAATGCTATTTTTCTATTCAAATTTTGCTTCATTTTGCATTTATCGTTTATTTTAAGCCTGCTTTTTCTCGAATCGAAAAAGAAGAAATCGTTGATTGGAAGCGTTCAAATTCACAGAAATATGTACGGAGTTGGTATCTCCGGCCTGCCTCAAAGTGAAACGTGGAGGACGATCTACTCTTAAGTCCTTGCTGTTTTGGATTTATTCATGCAAACATCACAAACTTCTATCAATTTAATTGACCTTAGACATATTTTGGTGGTAGGCGTAGAATCACGCCAAATTTGACTTTTGAAATCCCATTATTTTTAATTTTTTTATTTTCAGATTGTAAGCGACTCAATTTTTCCCACGTTGGGATATAAGTCAGCATAATTTGGTGTTCCATGCTATCTTTGTAAATAGAATAAAAATGATGGGCAAATATAACGTGGTCAGTTGAATATTAGAGTAACCAGGTATATACCTTTTTCGTCTAACATCAATTAATACATAACTAACAGGGCCATTTAATGTAATTGTCTATTTCGTAAAACAGGATTTTGTCAAGTGAGATAGTATAAATTAATAGTTTTAATTCCTTTGAAAATTATTATTGTTGATGGCATCTTATGTTTTGAACATAAAGCATTGAGTAATAATATTTTTATATTTTTTATGGAAGTGATGGTGATAAAAAGGTTGTATGTTTCTTTATACAATATGGAAATTAGTTATGTGGAGAGGAGACATTTCATTTCCTCATAATCTTGATTAAAGATGAAGTAGGGAGAAGGGCAACGATATATTGAACATATAAGTGGTAAAATATTTCAAGATAAGTTGGGCAATGATGGTGAGGGGCATGACACCATATTTTAAGTTATATTAGATACTAAAGGACCCATATTGTACACATAACACAAATTCAAAGTATCGAGTAGATTTACATTTCCTGCGCCCATTACAAAGAGGCTTGCAAGTTGTAACGTGGCAACACATTTGGTTAACTATTTTCAATTGTCCAAGGTGGAAAGGGCATCATGAAAAATAATTTGATTGCGACATGGATCCAATTTGGATGTAAAACTCCAATTAATATTGTAATGAAGTTTAAGTGTGTGTATAGTTTCTAATATTACTAATATATAGTATTAATATTAAAATTATTTTAATAATAATGTAATATAATTAATATGATAATTATATAATTATGTTATAAATTATTGTAAAATAAATTTATAATTATATATAATGTAATAATTATATATACCTGTAAAAGAGGATGTCAAATATCATTCTTGAGATGCCTATTCTATTTATTTCACAAATCTAAAACTATATAGGTGCATCGAGAATGATATTTCTCGACATTTTTATATAGATTTATCTAAAATATGTATGCTAGTAATCTAAGATTACACACATCAAATTAAATAGTTAAATCTTCCTTTAAAAATTGTATATGTATATTTGTTATATCCATCCTATTATATATTTAAAATGTGATTTATTAGACTCAAAAGAGGTGCCTATACTATATTAGATTTGTGATATGAGTGGCACAGGTGCCTCACAAAACAATATCTTTCAACATCCTTTGCATATATTTTCTAGTCTATGTATATTAATTTACCCTAATAATAATAATGATATTAATAGTATTGATTTCTTAAATAGAAATGCAGTTAATAATAATAATAATAATAATAATAATAATAATAATAATATTATTATTATTATTATTATTATTATTATTATTAAAAAATTGAAAAAATTCTATGCTATTTTCCCTCTTTGATTCTTCCCCTTCCCCTTTTTTTAATTTTGAAAAGAAATTACCAAAGATTTATCCCAAATGCTTTTGATCGAAAACTCTGTATTATCATTTATTTTTTGACTTTGGTTTTAAGGGTCATCTTATTAAGAATAGATCAATACAAGGAGGAAGGATAGTCTTCGAAGACCTGCCTCTTATAGATGGTGAAAGTTTTTGTCCCACCAACTCTTTCTTCTGATGGTGCAATGATAAACAATTGTTCTTAGTTATTCCCATCTTCAAATTATTATAAGTTTTGGACACTGGATAACCATGGAGGTGCCTTCATAATTCTTGTAATATTATGAATGTGGAACAATATTAGATATTTCTTTATTCAAAAAAGTTTTTGCAATGAATATTAATATAATAATGTATGTCAAGTTTATTCAATTTTTTAAAGTGGTGGTTAAAGTGATGTCAAATTTAAAATTGTAATTAAAATTGAATACACTCACTTGATTACAGCCCACTGTCACCCCAAATGGTATTGTAGAACACCTTTTAGCATATACATGCATACATACATATAATACTAACATACAAAATTTAGATAAATCTATGCAAAATACACTTATAAATATAAACTTTTAGCCACTTATTCCACTAATTTCACAATTCAATAAGATATAGGTGCCTTGAGAATGATATCTGTCAGTGTATTTTATATACACCTTCAAAATTAGGCCATCCTATACACATAAACCAAATTATTCAATAATATTCATAAATTTTAATTGGCAATGAACCACTAAACCCAATTGATAAAAAAAACATACATTTAACATGATTATTACTATTCAAATATTATAATATAGCTATAATACATTTATTTAAAAAAAATTAAGGAATTTATATAAAAATAATCTCTTTTTATTATACATTATTTTTGTATGTTTTTTTTTTTTAAAATTTTAAATTTAAACAAATAATTATTACAAGGTTAGAGCAATGAAAGTGAATACGTAGAAAAGTGAAGGAAAGTAGTGGGAAATGGATGTAAATTAAAATAGAAGTGAAGAATAGAAATTTGAATTGTAGTACTATGGATGTCTGAAGTCAAGGGGAGTGACAAATACTCCTGGAAGGAGAAGTGTGGAGCATGTTTATAGAAATTAGGAGTCATCTCTTTCAAATATCATAAATAATAAACTTGAAAAATAAATCAAATAAATTTTTTAGTTCTAGATCAGATCATATTTGGTAGGATGTTTTTTTATAGAAAAACTTTAGCTTATTCTGGAATAAAAAACCCTGGATGACATTGATATGATTGGTGAGTTGGATTGGCCCCATATCTCAAACCTTAATGAGTCATCCTCAAATGCTGAACATAGAGAAGAATTAATTTGTAATAAGGAAAATTTCCAAAAAAAATAACAATGGAAGATAGGTTAGTGGTTTAAGTGTCTGAATGGATTCCTACTATTAATTACAACCCACTGTCACCCCAATGACATTGTAGAACACCTTTTGTCACATGCACGTTCACCCCCCCCCCCCCCCCCCCCCCCCACACACACACACACACAAAGATAGATAATACTAACATATACATTTTAGATAAATCTATGCAGAATACATTGATAAATATCATTCTTGAGCCATTTATTTTACTAATTTCATTATTTAATAAGATATAGGTGCCTTGAGAATGATATCTATCAGTATATTTTACATATACCTTCAAGATTAGGGCACCCTATACACATATACCAAATTATTCAACCATATTCATAAAATTTTATGAGTAATTAACCACTAAACCTAATTGATTAAAACAATACATTTAACACGATTATTACTATTCAAATATTATAGTATAACTATAATACATTTTTAAAAAAAATTAAAGAATTTATATAAAAATAACCCCTTTTTATTATATATTATTTTTCAATTTGAAAAAATAAATATTAAAAGGTTGGATCAATGAAAGTGAATAAGGAGAAAATTGAAGGAAAGTAGTGGGAAATGCATGCAAATGTAAATAAAAGTAAAGAATGAAAAATTGAAGTGTAGTACTATGGATATCTGAAATGAAAGGGAGTGACAAATACTACGGGAGAGAGAAGTGTGGAGCATGTTTATATAAAGAAAGAGACATCTCTTTCAAATATAATAAATAATAAACTCTCCAAATAAAAAATTTACTTCTAGATCAATACATCTTTGGTATGGTGAATTTGTTTAGAAAAACTTTAGCTTATTCTAGAATCAAAAACCCTAGATGACATTGATATGATTGGTGAGATGGATTGGCTCCAAGTCTCAAACCCTAATGAGTCATCATCAAATTATGAACATAGATATGAATTAATTTATAATAATGAAATGCTCCAAAAAATAACAATGGAAGACATGTTAGTGGTTCAAGTGTCCGAATGGATTCTTAATGTTGAAATCACTGATTGAATAATCAATAAATATGGAGGTGTGTTTTAGGAAAGAGATTTAATCTATAAATTCATTAAGATTTAACCAATATTAGATGCCCTTAAAAAATGGATGGGGCTTAATTTTTCCTTTTGTTTTAATCCATGTGTACAACTTCTATCATAAGGGTGTTTTAAAGTAGTCTTTTGTAACCCAAGTGATAAGGATTGGGTGTTTAGAGAGGGCCAATTACTTTTTTGGAATACATAACTTTATCTCCACAACTATTCCCTCAATTTCAACCTAATTGATGAATTTATCTAAGAAGTTCATATCTTAGTTAGATTACACAATCCCTCTCAAAAATACTAGGTTGACAAAAATTTCATGTTTTTGTAAAATAAATTAGGTGTGGATTATGATTTTTTTCCTTTTCAATTATTTGGCTGTAAGATATAGAAATTTTTTTATGGGACTATATATAAAGAGTTCTAGAATGTGGATAAAATCTATCTAGACCCAAATTTTTTATTGTTGTGAATAATATTGGCATGGTTTTTGTGATGATGAAAATTTTAAAACATGTAGAATTTTACACAAATTGAAAATGTGAATCTGCAATAATATTTAAAATTTGTTGTAAAAGCTCATAATTTAATATTTAACATAAACAAAGGGTGAGTGATGATGTCATTAGAATTGACTCAATTACAACAGGGCTCTCTAATTATGATGTCCAGATCTAATCAATACTATAATAAAGTTGCAAAGTATTTATTTATATATACTAACTAGAAATAAAATAATAGTACATAGGTAAGTGCAAAAGGTTGGGGGATAAAAAGGGGCCTATTAATTGACATGATTTTTCATTTTTTTTGAAAAATTGAACTTCTATACATAATTTGAGATGGCTACACTCAAAATTTGAGGAGGAACTCTTAATTTTTTTAAATAAAAAAGAATAGATAGATGGTCATGTGGCCCACCTTTCTTTAGAATCATATAATATTGTTTGAAATTATTTGGTGAATATTTAAATAGGATTTCTTAGTTTTTGACCTATATTTTTTATATATTTTTTTAATGATTAATTTTTTTAATTAATTTTGTAAGTAAATAGATCCTAAAAACTAACAAAAATTTGAATAATCGGCCCTATGGCCCCCCTAAGTACATTTAAAAAATATTTTTTTTTTTGAATGTGTGTATAATTAGGTCTATTTTGTGACCATATAATTTGTTTTACACTTCGATCAATAAATGATAAATTACATAAACATGAATAGGAATGTATATTTATGGCATCTAATGCCTAAAAAAGGTATAGTTAGAAATCAACATAGTTTGAACCCTTTAAATAGTAAAAAAAATATAATAATCATATATTTAGAAAGAGGAGAGCATGCTCACTTTCATGTTTTTTTTATTGAAATCCATAGTGTATTTGGTGATGAAGTTAAAATTTATTATTTTATAACAAAACTCTTGGACTGAGTTGTAGTTTGATAGGTCCAAGCCTTTAGCTCGGTAATCCAATATATTTTTGAGCCAAAAGGATTGATTTTTTAATTTGATTTTCAATAATGCATACATGCTATAACATGTATGTGTTATTATTAATGCATATGTGTTATTAGGAAGGTGTACAAGTTACGCGGAAAATATATGCATTCATATTTCTTTGTACAAAAAAACACAAAAATATGTACATGGAGGTAATATCTACTTAAAGATTATATTTACTAAAATAAATGTTCAATATTTATTATACTTTAAATTTATTTTACTAAATATAAGAAATTAATGTCACTCTAAATGTGATAGAATTGGTCTCACATTTATACACCTTACAATGTAGAAAATAGTTTTACACAATCTAATATAGTCAATATGTAGGCATTTTGAAGGCCTCAGTATTGAACCTATGGATTTTAGGGGATAAAGTTTGTAATTAATGTCTATTTTTGGTAAACATATAGCCATTTTTTAGGCTTTTTTTCATTCCAGATTGATTTCTAGGATTCATAAAAATCTTAGATTTGTCAAAAGTGATGTTTACGAACCACTCAATTTGAACATGATCCAAAGTGGTGTGATTAGGGTAGCATAAGGCACATTGATGACCTTTACACATAAAATGACCACTTTGTATTAATTTCACTTGCTCATTATCCCTAACTCATTCTTGATCACTTTCTATGCATCCCTCATCACCCTTAATCAGTCTTTCATCATTATTTATTGTTCCTAATCACTCCCTCATTGACCTTCATTATCCCTCATCATCTCTAATACCTCCTTTATGATCATTAATCACTCCTCCATTGACTTCTCCATCCCGCATCATACATATTTAGTCCCTCCTCATATCTCATAATCCTTAATCCATATAAATTACTATGGAATATGTCAAGACCACGTTTGTATTATTTTAGAAAAAATCAAGAGAGAAGACCCATGAAATAGAGAATAAAATGAATTGAAATATAAATAGATGGAGTTTTAGGTAGAAAAATAATAGATCTAAAAATTTTCATAAGAAAATATGGATGATGCAAGACTATGAATGGTCCATTGTAAAGGAAAAGTATATGAATAAGATCAAAGATTATGAAAATAAACTAAATACACTAAATCATGAAGAATACAATGTAAAAACATGACTTGTACCAAGATTAGGCTTCTAAAATAATAATAATGTTAAATTTTCTATCCTCTTATGAAGTAGCATTTTTTATTTATTTGAATATCATGGAAAATGATTGAATCCTTGGTAGGTGATATATATATGTAATGGGTATAAGAGGTTCTGATAATATTAATCTTGTACATGAATGAATATGTTCTTGAATTTTGGGTGCACCTTTTCAAGGTTCTGTGAATAGGTTATTTGATATATCTTTAGGTAACACCTTGTTTTGAACCTATGTTAATGTCTCATAGGTAGTGGTTTTGATAGTGGTAAATTTATTATCATAGGTTAAGCCAAAATTCTCTAAGCTATACTCCATATATCTCATTACATATTTATACATGAAGCCAAGATAAAATGGGTTTAGTTATTGTTGTCACCAAATCATGTAACCTAGAGTAGGTTATTCAATCCTACTCTAATATTTGGGAAATATTGGAATACCTTTAGGCCTATGGGATGCCTATAGTAGGGGTAGACCTCTAGGTTTAAGGGCTAGCTCCCTAGATTGACCTTTAAGTGCTTATCACCTACACTAACTAATTTTTAATGTGAAAAGGGGAATAAATATGAATGAAATAAAAATAATATAAGTGGGTGATACACCATAATTATTTAAACTATGGTATCATACTCTTACACTTAGAGAAAAGATTCACAACACTAGCTTCAAATTCATAGAAGATTTTAATATTAGTAATTCAATATGGAGGTGATATGCATGAAATTTCTGAAGGTAAGTAAGTGGACCAAAGGTCAATTTAATATGATAAGGCTAATTTTACACTTTAAAGGAGTAAAAACACACTAGATACACTCCCTATGTCATATTAGAATGGTAAGTTCTTGCACCAAACATGAAATTATAAAGAGAAGAAAGGATAGAAGTTTATCAATATACCTCACCATTCATCACTTCACATAATTAGATAATATGTTTGTGAAATCAAAAATATATTTTATCTATTATTAAAAGTAAATAAACAAAATCAAACTAGTAGATATTCACCATATATGGTGTGGAATAAGAAAACAAGAGACAAAATGGTAATACTTATAGAATGTGAGAGAGGAGAAAGAAGCGGAGCTCAAGGGTCATAATTCCACTTTTCAAGGAATGAGAATAAATTATGTTATATAGGAGTATATTATGGAATATACCATGAAATATATATTTGGATAAATGTCCTTTCAAGGCATGAGAACTCCTCAAAATTGCCGTAGGACCCTTCAACTACATTCTTAAAAATTGTCTTCATTATTTGGCCTCTTTTGAGCGCTCCAAAGTAAAATATGGAGAGTTAAAAAATGTGAAATATTATGGGGTGTTATGAAAAATCTCCAACATGCATTTTATGTGTCCCTAACCATTGGTCCTATTTTGGACAAGTGTTTTCACTTCTTAGAGTCACCATCATCCTCCTTTCACTCATTCCTCACATTTATCATTCAAGTGAACTTCATTTTTTCAAAAAAAATACACATAGGAGGTGATATGACACATATAAATAGTCATTTTTTTCCTTAAATCCATTATTAAAACCTTAAAATTCCTCCCAATTATAATTATCACCTTCTCACTTAGTGATCACTCTTCATTCACTATGTCAATTTAGACTACCTGAAGTGAAGGAGCTAGCATGGGTGTATGTGTGTTTATATAAAATAATGACTGAAAATTTGGGTTTATTTTAGGTCCCACTTGATCTCCCAAATTTATCCTCATCCTTCAAATCTCTTTTGATCCTAAGAAACACATAAATCTATCTAGAAAACCTATTATGTACCTTTTATGTACAAGTAATGTGCCAATAAGTATAACGGGAATGATAATAAAGGAGTTAAATAAAATTAAAAATAAATTAAAAATTCATAATATCTCATTTATATGAATTTATATCCACCTTTTCCCCATCAGGTCATGAGCAAGGGTTTTGGAGTGTTTTGAGTAGTTTTGACCCTTAAGGATTGTTCATACAATCTTAACATTCAACCCTAAAAAAAATTACACTAGAATAATTTTTAGGATAATATTAAACATATCTCAACTCATTTTACCTCCATGGTAATATTTTTTTTATAGATATGAGCTTCTAAATATGGCCTCTCAAGCTTGACAGTTTAATTTGAGTAATCCTAAGGTGAAAAAGTTCATGTTTGGCCAAACTATGATGAATATTTGTGACTTAACGGCTATCAAAAATTTCAAATATACCAATGAATATGATACAATTAATTGGGAGGTTCCTCTAGTGCTATAAATGTTATTATGCCCCCATAGGGCTTTAGGCCTATTCTAGGCCAAGTAAGCTTAGTTTGTACATTATTACTCATAACCACCTATCAATGGTTTATCATGAATTTAGGGTATTTTACATGTTTTTAAAATTTTAAAGAAACTCCCTAAACCATTTTTAAAGGTTTAAAAAATCCCAAAATAACCTCTTAACCATTCTCATATTAAGTCTATAGGGTGTATCTATCTAGGAGTGCCCTCTGTCTGAGATAGAATAGAGGGAACTTACCTTATTATCCTAGGAAGTGTGAATGTGTGAGGGGATGATGTAGGTCATATGGGATTTATTCATAAAATATTAGGTTTATATCAAAATTATTGCACCTCAAAACCTCACAAAACCCAAGGTAAACTTCTGTAATACTGATTGTGTGTAAGGTTAGTGAATTGACTACAGGCCATATGTTGGAACCCTCCATGCTATATTTCTATTTGATGAGAATCAAGTGATATGGTAATTATATTTTTTTATGGTTTTATAATAATGTATAAAACCCATGATTCATTTCTAAATCAAAGTAAACTCATCTCTACTAGACTAGACTAGACTAGTAGACTATGTACTATGTTTCTACTCAAAAAAGAGGATGCCTATTGGTGAATATTTCATATTAGACCTTATGTATCATGCCTTAAGACCAACTTAAACTAATCAAGTTAAATTAATATTCAATAAGACTTATTAACATCATGCATAGGTTAGGCTAACATCTAGACAATTATGATTTAGTATATTATCATCCTACAGTCAATTGTAGATGATCATTATTTAACTAAAAATGGCCCCTATAGATGATTCTCACACCAAAATTTTGTATATTTAAATCCTTGGTTTATATATATAAAATTGTGTTATATATATCAAATTGGGATCATTTCATTGATAACTATACCTCCATCATACCAATATTAGACTATGAGGTCATTGAAAGTTTAAAACACTGTAGAAAACACTAAGAACCTATAGTGAAGAATTGCTTGAGTTTCAAACTTCCTTATGTCACCATTTCTTTTCCAAAGATTCATGATATTTTTCAAGTAATTTAACCTATATGTGGGATAAATTATTTAATAATTTTCACCTATCTAGATCTCATGTAACACTTATTAATGATGGCACGAAGTATGGATAATACCCTATTTTAGAGGAATTAAGGTAATTTATCATTAAAGCAACTACATCAAACCATGAACATGATTTTCAATTATAACAATAATATGATGAATACATTATTTATTACATGAATCCATTCATGTTTTTATTCCATGATGAGGTTTAAACAAACTTGAAACATCTATTTTCAATTCTATCTAGTCCTCTATTAGGATTGCCTGTAGGTGTATGTGTAGACTACATGATTGTGATAGTAGGATATAATCAATGTGCATAGTGGATGGATAAAAAAAAATATTATTCATCCTTAAATTTTTTAAAATTTATCCATTCCACCTTAAAATAATTTAATAAATCTGCAATGTCTTCATTCCAACACGAGTAGTCTCCTATGGGGCACGTCTAGGTGAACATCAAAGTTAAGAACTGTATATATGGAAAACCTAGTCATCACAATCAGTTATATATCATTTAAGTATTATAAATAAGTTAATAATTATTAAATATTGTGTTAAACACCATGAAAAATTATTTATTACATACTCATCATGGCTATTCAAGATTCAAAACTCTCATTCACTTCATTGTAGGTCAATATATGTAGAGAGCTAATTATGTAGGATTATGACTCTGTTTTCATCACTATATGACATTGAGGGTACATATGAACAAAATATATTATTATTCATGAAGTGAGAGGTAAAAATACAACATATAAACTTACATTTACATACATATGAAGGTCAATCTGGGATACAAGCTCCCACAACTGATGAACTATCTATAGACTCAATGGGTGATCTCAAATACCAACTTTGGATGTTATCCATATCATTCTATAAAAAAAGTTAAAAACAATTAAATAACAATGTGAGATTATTATTAAAACTCCTTATAACGAATACAATCACTTGTTTGTACATAACTAAGAAAATAGAAGATAAACCTATACGGTGTGGGAATAAGCATGCAAAAAAGGTAGTCAACTTCTAAACAATGGTTCACTGAGAATAAATAATCAATCCTTAAATACATACCATGAAATATAAGTATATTAATAGTAATATTTAACACCAAGTGTATTTGACTTGACTCTTCCTTTGTTGTCTATACCAAACCAAAATTGGTTAATCATTTCTGCCTGCCTAGTGGAGTGATAGAGAAGTGAAATAGTTTAAAGGAATTTTAAAGTGTTTTAAATCTGACCATGTGTCAAAATGAGATTAGTATATCTGAAGTGACACTTTATAATCTTCTACATATGCTATAACCTATCTATAATTCATACAACCAACTAAAATTATCTAAACTACCACTAATCTTCTAGTTTTGATGTTACTACTATAATTTTTAGTTAGAATCTAACATGTCTAGAAGTAAACTAACTATAATGAAATTAATAAACACTTTGATACCTTATATTACATGGGATATTGTAAAAACCTTCATGAATGACTCAAATATGGCCTATGATAAATGACATAGACTATCCTAGGACTAAAATTTACTATGACCAAGGCTAATGACACATTGAGTAACATTTTTTAAATCGTGACACACCTTATAATATCCTGATATACCCTTATAAAAGTGTTGAAATATATGGGGATGACATATTTTGACTTGAGGTCAAAATAGCTAACATTCTTAATGATTTCCTAGTGGTGGCAAGATAGTTATGCTAGGATTAGTAGCCTATTCTTATCCACTAGGATATGGAGTCACCTACGAACATTTTTTACACTAAATTTCATTTAAAACCACAAAATATTACTATAAAAGATAAACAAATAAGACACACCATAGGAAACACACATGTGTTTTTAAGAACACTTATACAACACACACACACACACACACACACACACACACACACACACACACACACACACACACACACACACACACACACACACACACACACACACACACACACACACAAACACAAAACTAAAACAATGACACTTACCTATCCTAATATCTACATGACCTCAAAATTGAGGTGAAATTTACTTTACCATGCTTAAACCATGGTCAAATATGGTTACTCTTTCATCCTTTCTACTCCATGAAAGCAACCTACTATGTGAACTATGCTCATCATAAAACACTTGAATATGTAAATGGTGAAATGACCTACCATATTTGGATCCTATTATGTCTACAAGTGTAAAATTTAGAGCCTTCATGAATGCTATCTCTTTTCCTCCAAGAACCTTATTTGAAGTTCTATCCTTCTTGGATTTTTTTGTGTTCAATTGGCATTCTTCAAACTATAAGTTAGGAGTGATTAAGACTATCTTGCCTTCACTACCTTCATTTCCATGGTGTTCTTGATGTATGAGACCATTAAGGTCATATTCATAATACTCCAAATATATATATCTGTGTGTGTGTGTGTGTGTGTGTGTGTGTGTGTGTGTGTGTGTGTGTATCCACATTAGGATAATACCTCTATTACTCCTTAAACACAAAAATATCTAGTTTGGGTTCATGAGACTTCTTCATGGCTGTAGCTTCTTTGGTAGTAGCTTCACTAAGTTCATTTATGACTGTAGGACCTTGAACAATAGATTGATATTCATCCTAATTCATAACATGCCACTCAAATTCATGCTTGATCAAACTCTTAAAAAACTACTTAATAGTTTCATTAACTAACTTGACATCATATATGCAATTCTATAGGGGAGGAATATCCTTACCTAGATGTTCAAACTCTTGACTTATGGAATTGAACCTTTGCCATAAGTCATCTTCTTCCTCATAAATGTCATATTCAAGGGTTACTTCATCAATTAAAGGTATAATTACGTGGTTCTTCTCATCATAGTGATATATTATGTTATTAAATTTATCATCATCATCATACACATGAATAAAATAATTTCCTTCAACAACTTGTGAGAAATAATATTCAATGCTTACCTCACCTTGCCCATATGCTCCTTCTTGGATGATATAGGTACCAAGGTTAGTTTTATAAAAATAGTCATATGGATCATGTTCATAATCATCTGCATTATATTCATTTAGAAATATATTAGATATGCATTCAATCATGTAAAAAGTGTCATCATCCACAATAGACTCCTCCTTGTCATTGATAACATAACTGAGATTGGAAATTTCTTCTACATAGAACTTAATGTGTAACCTTGACATTAGTTGAGTTATTATGGTCACTTTTTCTCCATTTATTATCCTAAAGGATAATAAGGACCAATCATCTGAGAGGTAGATTGTAAAGTGGGTAGGCCAGTCATAAACCACAATGTCTTGAAGAATGGCAAAACTAGGACAATCATGCAAGAAAACCTTCAACCCTTTGATCCATAATACTAAATTTTAAGGTGATCCATCTAATTTAATCACTAATTTATAATTTGGCTCATAATTTAGACCTAATTTTTCATCTATAACTTTGGGCGTCATTGATATGCTAGCTCCACTATCAACTATGTAGTTATGAACTAGTTTGTCTCTTAAAATGAGAGTTAGGTAGAAAGGTGGAGGCTTCTAAAATTTGGTCTAGGGTTATAAAATATTATTAGTATCATTAGTAATATTAAAATTATAATTACCATGTCTTGATGATGGATGAATAATATGGATAGTGAATAACTACTTCTACAAGAGCTCTTTTTGGCTAGGCATATGAATGACATCACAAAGAGAAATGGATGCCTTAGAATTCTTCAATGAATGTAAAATGTTTATGCTAGGAATTTTTACCTTATATTGAGTCCACATAGTCAATTGAGTATTTGAAACTTGAGGTATTTGGGCACTTTGAATAGACTTTCCAACATTTTGATTTGAAGAAGGTGCAGGAGTAGTAGGGACTGCCATGCTTGAAGTCATGCCTTGTTACCTTATAGGAGGATTAGATGAAATTTTAGGCACACCATTAACATATCCTAAATAATTTATTTTATCTCTATTATTTTTTACAACTAAATTTCTCTTATTAATAATAAAAGTGTCTTCAACTAGGAAGTTAGTGAAACTTACTCCTTGTGGTTGCTAAACTTCACTTTCTTGCATTAAGACTTAATCTTTGGCTAATAATAGAGGAGTGACTCCCACTTGATCATTCAGATCTTGTTATCCACCTTTATTTTAATCCATGAATTTAAATTTCTTCCATTTCAATTTTTGTAATAGATTGCTATGCACTAGTACCATTGCTCTTGTGTTGGAAGTAGAAGCTGGGTTATATGCATTGATAGGCATATTGAAATCATGTTGTCCTTGACCTCTCCATTTCCCATATTATTTTCCATATTATAGATGATAGGCATATGTATTTTTATTCACACCCTTTTTCATTATTTATTTTCTAAGTTGAGCCTCTAACAATTGATTTCTTGCATCTTTATCCATGGCATCATCTACCTTCTTAGGAAAAGTTCTAGAATTGGCAGTATCATTAGGAACTTAGACAACAATTGGAGAAAAAATGAAAGTATTTTGTATTATAGGAATATAAATTTTTTGAGGGAAATTACCATCTTGAATGAGGCCATTCTTAGTTATAATGGCAAGGTCATATGCCTTAGGTAAGGTGAAGCAACCCATGGATTATAACTTGATGGTTAAGTCCATGTCAATAGCTCTCAAGTATGCACAAAACACAAAGATTTTAGGTGGTCTCATGGGAGGAGGAAACATATACTAATTATTTTGTAAACTCTCAATAAAATAATTAATTACCTCCTTGGGGGATATTTTTATCACATTGAGTTGGTGAATGAGTGAAGTTTGGTCACTTTTATTCTCAAATATTGATGTTAACAACACTCCAAAATCATCCCAAGTTATAATACAACCAATATTTAAAGTCATACACCAATCAAGTGATTTAAATTTAAGGGACATGTAAATGAGTCTAATTGTAATATTTACCTTATAGAAACTATGAAAACTATATAAGTTTGATATATCCCTAATGTGTTCACTAGGAGTGACATGGCCTTCACCTTTAAATTTAAGAACACTCTTTTTAGCATTAGGGGAATGTAATCATAGTAATCAATATGGATTGAGTATTTAGTGTTAAATTATGGGAATTAATTCCACCTATCCATGTTTTATTCAATTTCTTATTCACTCTCTTGATCTTCTTGAATAACAAAGTCCTCTTGCTCTTCAAAAGGTATAATAGGTTGAGGATGTTGAACTTCAAGAGGAAGTTCAGGTTGAAGAGTGGGATTGATGGGATTAAAAAAATTAATATAATATAACCTAGTAAGTACCATGAAGTATGAACATAAATATATGAAAAAATAATCAATTATAAATGGATTTTACCTTTAATAGAGTCATCAAACGTTGAGTAGTACAACATAACCAACTGATCTTGTCAAGACCAACATTCACCTTTTCAACTTATGTTTAGGAAAATGGTCCCAATAGGCATGATATAAATATTGTTACAAAATATTTAATATTAGATTAGGTTTTTCAACCATAATTTAATATTTGGGAAACATTGGAATACATGTAGGCCTATGTGTTGCCTATAGTAGAGGTAGACCTCTAAGCTTAAGGGATAACTCCCTCGATTGACCATTAAATGCTTATCATATACACTAACTAATTTGTTGTGTTAAAAGGGGTATAAATATTCATGAAATTAAAATACTATAATTAGGTGATACACCTTAAATATTTACACTATGTTATCATACTCTTGTAGTAAGAGAAAAGACTCACAGTACTAGCTTCAAAGTCCTAGAAGATTCTAACATTAGTATTTCAATATGGAGGTGATATGCATGAAAATACTTAAGGTAAGTATACCATAGGTAATTTTTAGACACTAAGGATAATTTTACACTTGAAATGAATCAAAATAAATTAGAATTACTCCATATGACCTATTAGAATGGGAACTTCTTGTACCAAACATGAAAGGATATGGATAAGAAAGAATAAAATATTATCACTAGAACTCAACATTAATCACCTCACATACATAAAAAATATGTTTGTGAACTAAAAAAAAGATTAAATTCACTACTAAAATGTAATTATAGCATTAAACTAGTACGGCTTTTCCATACATGGTGTGGAACTAGAAAACAAGAGCCAAAATGGCTAGTACTTATAGAATGTGAAAGAAGAGAGAGAGAAGTGGAGATCAAGGGTCATAATTCCACTTATTGAGGCATGATAATAAGTTATGTATTGGAATATTATATTATGTAACATAAAATTAAATGTCTCTTTGGGTACATTTCCCTCCAAGGAATGAAATCTCCTCAAAACTGGTGTAGGGCGATTGAACTACATTGTTGGAAATTATCTTCATCATTTGGCCTCTCTTGAACAATAAAAAGAATACTAGGGAGAGTTTTAATTTAAATATTATGAGGGAGTTAATAAAAATATCCAAAATTCATTAGATGTGTCCCTATCCATTGGTCTTATTTTAGACATGTTTTCTCACTGCCTATAATCACCATCATCCTCTTTTCATTCATTCCTCACACTTGCCATTCAAGTGACCTTAATTTTTCAAATAAAATCCATATATGAGGTGATATGACACCATTAAAGAGTCCTTTTTTCCTTAAATCCATCAGGAATACCTTAAAATGCCTTCTGGTTAGATTTATCACCTTCTCACTCGGTGATCACTCTTCATTCATTATGCTAGTCTGGGTTACCTAAAGTGAAGTAGATATAAAAAGCATTTGTGTGCTTATCTTAAATAATAAGTGAACATTAGGGGTTATATTAGGTTACACTTGATATCTAAAAGTGATATTAATCCTTCAAATCTCTTTTGATCTTGTAAGACACACAAATATATCAAGAAAACCTATTGTGTACCCTATTTGTACAAGAAGGGTACCAAAAAATCTAATGAGAATGATACTAAAGGAGATATATACAAGTAAAAATCACTTAATAATTCATAATAACTCATTTTTATGCATTTATATCAACATTTTTCACATCGGGTCATGAGCAAGGTTTCTGGAGGGTTTTTTTAAAATTAGTTTTGACCCTTAAAGACTATTCATATAATCCTAAAGTTAAAACCTTATAAAAATTACACTAGAATAATGTTTATTACTCTCTTAAATATATATCAACACCTTGGACATACATTTTAAGTGTATAAATATACATATACATATACATACATACACACACACACACACACACACACACACACACACACACACACACACACACACACACACACACACACACACACACACACACACACAGATATATATATATATATATATATATATATATATATATATATATATATATATATATATATATATATATATATATATATATATATATATATATATATATATATATATATATATATATATATATATATATAATATGATCTTCTAAAGATGGCCTCTCGAGTGTAAGATTGTAATCTGAGTAATATTGAGGTGAAAAAGGTCATGTTTGGCCAAATTGTGATGAATATATATAATTTAATGGATATAACACACTTTATATCTCCATATTAATAGGATAAAATTCTTACTTAGGTTTTTATATTTCTATAAATGAGACGACACTGCCTTAGGGTTTTAGGCCTAGTCTAGGCCAAATAGGCTTAGTCTGTACTTTGTTACTCATTACCACCTATGATTAGTTTGTCATTATTGTAGAGTAGTTTACATGTTTAAATAAACCTTATAAATCATTATTCAAGGTTTTAATATTTTCAAACTCACCCCTTAACCATTCTCATACTAATCCTATATGGTGTATCTCTTTAGGAGTACCCTCTATCTGACACATAATAGAGGTAAATTCCCCTATTATCCTAGGAAATATGAATATATGAGGGGATTAAATAGGTATTGGGTACCCTAGTCACAAAATTTTATGTTTATATCACATTTATATCACCTCCAAACCTCACAAAACCCAAGGCTTACTTCTGTAACACTGACTATGTGTAAGGTTGGTGAATTGACTGCAAGTTGAATGTTGGAACCCTCCATGTTATATTTCCATTTGATGAGGATTAGGAGATATTTTAATTATAAATTTTTACTAATTGTTAATCATTTATAACACCCATGATTCCTTTCAAACTTAAATTACACTCATCTCTACTTGACTAGACTAGACTGACAAACTATGTACTATGTTTCCACTCAGAAAAAGGGATGCCTATAGATGAACATTTCATGTTATAACTTGTGTCTTATGACTTAAGACATCATAAAATTCATCAAGTTAATTTTATACTTATTAAAACTTATTCACATGATGCATATGTTAGGCCAACATATAGGTAATTATGCTTTAGTGCATTGTCATCCTATAATCAACTGTAGATCATCATTCTTGGACCAAAATGGGCACCTATAGATGATTATCACACTAAAAATTTATATATTTACTTATTTAGATGATATAAAGACCATGGTGTGATATATATCCAATTTGGATAATTTTATTTATAGTTATACCTCCATCATGCCTTTTTTGGACTATGAGGTCATTGAAAGTTTAAAACACTGTATAAAACACTGAGAACCTACAATGAAGAATTTCTTGAGTTTAAAACCTCCTTATGTCACCCTTTCTTGTAAAAATATTAATTATATTTTTCAATACATTTCACATACATGTGGTCTAAATTTTGGAATCATTTGGACCTCTCTAGACCTCATGTCACACTACTTAATAATGGCATCAAGTATGGAAAATACCCAGTTTCAGAGGAATTAAGGTGATTTATCCTTCAAGCAATTTCTTCAAACCATGAACATGATTTTAAAGTGTGACAATAATATTACAAATAATTTATTAATTCCATGATATCCTTCATTTTATTAATCCTTTATAAGGTTCAAAAATTCTTGAAACATCTATCTTCAACTCTGAATAGTCCTCTGTTAGGACCACCTATAAGTGTATGTGTAGGGTACATGATTATGAGTGTATGATATAAGTAGTGTTCATAGTAGATAGACAAAAACCAATATTAATCCTCCATAAAGGTTTTAAAATTTATCCATTCTACCTTAAAATAATTCAAATAAGTTCCAATGTCTTCATTCCAACATTACTAGTCTCTTGTGGGACAACTATAGGTGAACATGAAAGTTAATAACTATATATGTGGAAACGATTGTCATCATATTCAATTATATATAATTTTATTATTTAAAATTCGTTTCTCATGATTAAATAATGTGTTAAAAACCTTTAACGCTTATTCATTTCAAACTCATCATGGTTATTCAAGCTTAAAAACTCTCATTCACCTAATTGTATGTGAATATATGTAGAGAGATGACTATGTAGGATTATAACTATGTTTTCATAATTATATGAATTCCAAGCCACATATTCAAAAAATATATTGTTTATCATGAAGTGAGAGGTCAAAATACATCATATTAACTTGCATTTACATATATATGATGGTCAAATTGGGATACAAGATCCTATACCTAATGAACATTTTGTAAACTCAGTAGGTGATCTCACCTAGCAACATGAGATGTTCTACATATATTTCTCCAAATAAAATAAAAAACCAATTATATAACCATGTGAGAAGATTATTCAAAATCCTCACAACCAATACCAACCATTGGTTTGAAACTGAGCAAACAAAAGAGAAACTTGCAAGGTGTGAGAATAGGCATGTAGAAAAAGGTAGTCAAGTTATAAACAATAGTTCATAGAGAATAAATCATAAATTCTTAAAATCATGCCATGAAATTAATTTATACTATGATTAATATATACCACCACGTGGATTTAACTTGACTCATCCTCTGTTGGTCATACTAAACCAAAACTAGTTAGCCATTTCTATTTCCCTAGTGGAGCAATGGAGAAGTGAAATAGTTTTAAGCCATTTTAAAGTGTTTCAAAGGTGACCAAGTGTCCAATGAGAATAGTGGATCTTAAAGGACACTTTATATTCTTTAACATGTGCCACAACCTCTATATAATCTATAAAACCAACTAAAATTATACAAATTGCCACTAGTATTCCTGTTCTAATTTTACTCTTGTAATTTTTAGTTAGAAACTGACATGTCTGACAAGAAATTGACCTAAAAGATGTTATAAAATCTTGGAAACCTTTTATTACATGGGAAACCTCACAAACCTTTATAAATGACTCAAATATTACCCCTAACATAACATAGACTATCTTATGACTAAAATCAACTATGACCAAGGCTAGTGATATATTGAATAACATTGTTAGGACTATGAGACACCCTATAATACCCTAATAGACCCCTATACTAGTTATAAACTACAGGGAATTTAATTATTTTAATTTGAGGTTAAAATACTCAACAATTCCCACTATGATAATTAAGTAATGTCTCCACCTATTTTATTGGTGTTGTCATCAAATCCTTTAATAATCATGGTTATACCAACTAGATTCAAATGAATGTATCCAATATTAATAATATGTTTAATCATGAAAATATTTAGACTCTAACCATTATCAATCAAAATTATATTTGTTAGAATTGAATGTGTATTTATAAAAACATGAATGAAGAGTGTTCCTTTGTTAGAATAATCCTCTTTAATGTCATGATCATATAATTAGAGGAGTCTCTTTAAATTTGCATACCATTGAACACAAATACAAATATATCAATTGGATGTGTGTTATAATATTGAGACGGTTATTTTTGAGTTATCATATTAACATTGTATTGATATTTATATTTATTAGCATGATGTTTAATAGGGTTGGTAAATATTTTCAAGTGTTTATTTCATTGTATGACTAATTGGATTTCTATTACTTTCAATTAGGTCTTGGACCTTGCATTTCAAAGTAATGCATATGTTTTTATAATTTCCAAGGATTATATGGTAATGTAAATATATATTAAAATTAAATTTGATGTGTAAATATATCACTTTGGAGGTAACTAAGCACTCATTTTACATTCAAAAAACCACATAGCATATTTTGAGGAATTTGAGTTAAACATGTAAATTATTTTCATTCACTTTATTGTGATAGGACTAACTTATTGGATGGTTGATTTAATGTATTTAATAAATTCTTAACATCATTTTTAGGGTGGAGACTATTATCACTATTTTTTTAATGTAAAGGATGCAAATGTGTTCATGATTTATCCTTTTAGGGTTTAACTATGAAAATCCTAAGCTAGACTAAAGGGATGAGATGTCTAAATTAGTTAAATAATATGTGATAATTAACAAATTATTTGTTATGAATTTTACTTATTTTGAATTTCTAAAAAATAGTAATAAATATGCACAAATAGAGACTTACCTAGAAAGTGACTATCATAGAAGATTTAGGTTCTAAAAATTTGATTCTAGATAGGTTTGAGTGTCATCATAAGGGTCCTTGGGTCTGATTGCTAACTTGATAGTAACACTCCACCTAGATAGTAGCACCATACTATTGTAGTTCCCTAAAATTGGTGATAGTGTCATTTTTCTAAGATTTTTATTATTTTCTTGGAGCACCTATGCCCGTGTTTCTAGGTTTTATTCCTACATGCATAAAATCTAAAATAACCTAATCTTCCTTAAAAGTTTGACATGATCATTAAATGTGTGTTAATTAAAAGAATAATTTGGATGTCCTTAACACCCTATTGTGAAGAGATTTGCTTACATACCAATAATCTGAGGAAGGATCACACTTTATATAGTTATCTTACCTAGTGCTTGGTACAATTGCAAATGAATGCTAGAATGAGAGTGGACCTAGATGATTTGAATGTCCTTGAGCTTTGAAATCTTGGAAATATAGGCTTATGGATACTATATATGGTGGTATGCATAAGTAGGAAAACATAGGGATCAAATACCTTAGTTTTTCTCAACTTATTTCTTGTTTGGATGGGCTTTTGTATCTATTTTCCATCTAGTGAATAGAGGTAAAATAGAGTTGTATTTATAGAGATCTATAGCTTGTGTCAATAATAAAATGTGCTTAGGTTGACCTTAAGAGGGGAATACATTTAGAAAAATATATTTTCAGGAGAGTTAGGGAAAGGACAATAGAACCCACTTAGGGATATTAGTGCCATATGAGTATAGTTTCCCAAATGTAGCACTAATGTCCACCTAATAGACTATTCGGCACATTGGGTTAGGATCTAAGAATGCTATTTAGGGACTATGTTTGAAATGATTATAGTTATTTTTGGTCTACACAATGACTAGAAAAGTGTGTCAAAGGCTCTAGGATAGGTCTGTGGCTAAGCTAGGAATAGGCTAACTCAAGCAACACTATTAGCATCTAAATACCACTTTTTGATGATTACATTTACCCCATTTTATGATAGAAATACAACAAAGTGAAATGACTAATATAAATGAAATATACGTGTACCTGGACTTACCTTGGAATTGAAGCCCATGTAACTGAGTCTATGTATGTGAATCTATGTTTGCATATATGAAACATGAAAAAATTAGTCCTTTTTAAGAGATAATAAAAAATAAAAGACTATGTTGAATAAGGTAACTGAGTAAAGTTGAGTAAAGAGAGAAATTCAATGAATACACCTCATTGGGTACGTAAACCAATGCATAAAATTGGTTATAAAATGCGTGTGAGTGTATATAATGATCATATCATTGAATTTTTTTTATTGAGCTTATATCATGCTCAATCATCATATGGGTGGATCAATAACTCAATCTAGGTTTGACTCCATTTCCCACACCTATTCAAAGAACCATGATATGTAAATATCCTAGATAAGATAATAAGTGTGTCTAACCCTCTCAAGTGCGTGGATGAAGAACTCAATTAGGACATGATTCCATCATTTCCCACCCATGTAAATTAGATGAATTTAAAACTAGACTACCTAAAGTGCCAAAAATATCTAACTTGGTATATCTAATTGTGTATATGACCTCAATGACCACTCAGGTACATTAGGTAGTTTAGGGCCACTCAAGAATTCTAACCACTATAAATTGAGTAAGGGATGAATATAGATACAACCTAGAATGCAATAGTAAGTGTATATAGTATAGAAAACGACATAGAGTTTGTCATTTTATCAGATCAACCTATGTGTAGCTTAGTATTAGGAAACTATGTACCACACATATGTCCCCAATCTGATATATAAGAATATTGATTCTGAACCGAGTATGTACCATTATATCTATGTAATAAATTAAATGTGGAAGTGATCATGTTGCACATGATTCCCTCAAATTTAAGTAACTAGTATGAATCTGAATTGAAATGAGTATATTTGAGAAAAATCTAAACATAATTATCAACCATGTGACTATATCTATCCAAATTTATATTTTATCTAGTGTACTACTATGACTAAATTTAATTACCTTAAATATGGGGTTACTGGATAGTAGAGCCATGTAGTGTGTAGTAGTGTGTTATGATGCTAGTGTCCCAATCTAGCTACTATTGTTTACTTGGTCTAAACGTTGGGTGATCTAAAATGATTTCTAAGTATTTACTCTTTTCTGTGTCTACCCTAGGTTTAATTTATAGGATTAAGCTTGTGTGCTAGAAATAATTTTTGAATAGCAACGTAGGAGCATGATATCTATGACAAACTCTTGTAAATATCACCTCTTTTGAGGGTAGTTGAAAAAACTATGTAATAACTATCCTCAAAATAAGTATCTCTATAAAATATGTTAGCCAAAGCATATATATGATATTGAAATACAATGTAAAATAATATGTTGTATCTATCATTGAACAAGGGTTTCAAGATAGATGTATTTAATGTGTATAACATCAAATATATATAGATACCTAGGGGTATGGGCCATTATGTCCATCACAACACCCAAATAAGAAGTGTAGATGCATTAGGTCCCTCATGGCATCAAAAAATAGTATGTGTGTGTGTAACAAGCAAATAAAAATGTCATGGTGAAAGAACATAAAAGGAAACATACAAATAAACACATAAGAAATGTAAAATTAGGCCAAGTGGCCACATTAAAAGGGACATGGGAAAATGCCACTAAATATGAGAATGAATACATATAAGTACATGCTCAAATGTCTAGGTACACAAGCAATAGGTAATTTTTATTAGAGACACATGGAAGGACATATTCAAATGTTTGCATATACAAGAAGGAAATAAAACACAAGGGACATGGGAACACATCCAAATTATACAAATATATAATTGGTGTAGAGCCAAATAGTAATGGAATATATAAATTACCTTGATATGGAAGAAGAATATGGTGTTTTAGGTTAGTCTATGATGTCTCCAAGGTAACTAAGATTGTTGATGAGGTGTCATATGTGTTAGATTGATAATGACAAACTGTGATTCAATGTGATTTAGTGTTCCTACATGGTTATTCAGTGTTTGTCTTATTAATTAATTTTATGGATGATATTGATGATATGGACTTGTTTTAGAGACCCTAATGCGTGTTTTGAGTGGTTTGTATGTTTACGAAAGTGAACAAAATTCATCAGAGTAGTGATATATGTGTATAGGCTCAAGTAGTCATCTTGACAGATAAAGTTGAGTGAGTAGTTTAATCAAATCATATTTCACATTTGTGAAGATTTCAAGATCATCATGATATATGGCTGGATTCCCCTATGTGAGGATATCATATGGCTCAAATACTAGGTCATGATCTTCAACAAAGTAAAAGTTATTACTGTGAAAATTTGGATCCTAAAATAGAATTTACCTTATTCCCATACTTGGAAAAATTTATATTATCAAAGATGTATGGTGAGTCTTAATTAGATCATAAATCCAATGGTGAGAATTTAATCTAATTGAATAAGGATCCAACAGAGTGTGTGATCTTGTTAGTACTAATCCAATGTGTGTGTGAAGTCAATATGTCAAAGGATGTTGATAAGGCATGAACTTGTCACATGTGTCTCAATATCATTAAGCTGATAGAAGATCAATTCCATTTGATTTTTCATACAGATGGAGATTGATGGAGTGCATTGAGTTAAAAGGTTAATGCGCACATAAGGAATGTAAAGCTACCAAGTGGCATAATTGTAGGAGCTTGGATCTTAGATCAATGTTGATAATTCAAAAATAAAGACTAGGATAATCCAAGGAGATAAATGGTACATATTTGGTAAAATTTACTAGGGAGCCTGAGATGAGGTCAAAGTGTCTAATGTTTAACATCTACCTAGTGACTATTGGAATTTAAATATTCAAATTAACTAAAGAAAACTAGTAATTAATTTCTGAGCTATATCTTTTGATCTGGGATGATTTTTTTGATTCAAGAAAAATAAAATTTGTTGAAGACTCTAAGGCACATCCATATAATCTGGTTAGAAGGTCTGAATGTTTGTACAATCAAAGCTATTAAGGTCCAAACTTGACTATGTGTTTGGCCATATTTTGCAGTTGACCCAAGAAGGATAATTGAAGAGTTCTTGATGGTATTTTGATGTTTTAAGATGAAATAAATATTGGAGAAAGTTTTAGATCCATGAAATATATCTTTATATATTTTGGAATTTTAATCAATTCATATTCAACATGAAAAATTGATTACAAGTTGACTATGTTTTTTGAATACATTGGTAGTTTGAGTGACCATGTTACAGAGGTAAGTGGAAGGTGTTATGAGAAAATCTAAGGAAGAAAATGAAGATGGAAATATTCTATAAGTCTCTAAGTATTATGATAAAGGTTTTTCTATCATATTTTTTGCTTAATTAAATATGGAGAGGCAGAATTATATAACTCTATTTTGACTGTATGCGACTAGTCTAAGTGGCCATTCTGAGAGAGTTATTTTGAGTACTTAGAGCCTATGTTGAAGTGTCTAAAGAAAAAAATGGTGTAGTTAAGTTATTGAAGGGTTCATCCATGTGATATAATCATATGTCTATGTGAAATAATTGAGGTTTTTTTTATAATTTTGAAATAATGTTTTCTGTGTATGAAGGCCTAAAGAGCAAGGAGAACTAATTGGTAGGTTTGAGTATTGAGTACGTGTTTCAGGTGGTATGGAACCATATGGGAGTAGTAAAGGGGATATTATAATTTTTTTTTGTGTTATAAGTATTTATAAAAGATAAAGGTGGTCTAAGTAGTCTAACATATAATGTGTGAGTTTGAAGGCCTAATTATTTTAGGTCTCACCAAGACCTAATGGTGCTTTGGGGATAATAAGGTATTGGTCAAACTATGGAGAGTGTGGTTATCACATGTAATTTTTTTGTGGACCTATGTTAATGGTGGCTCAAATAAGTAAATCATCTTAGCTGACCAAGATGGGTTATACCAAGAGAGTGGTATAAATACATGACATAATTAGACTAATTATGCTAGTTATGGGTGAGTGTGAATGAGAGAACCTTTGAAAGAGAAGGTACATGTCATTAGGGACTAACAGAGAGTGAAGAGGATTTTTAATTATTTTCTAGTTGAGTTAATGTATAATGAAACATAGGTCAATGGATTAAATGATCCTATTAGAGGCAGTTTGAATAAGGTATCCCTCTAGGCAGCTTGAGAGAGATTATAGGTCAAGACTACAGAAAAAGGAGAACATCATCAATTGAAGAATAGATATAGGTTCTCAAGTTTATATATTTCGGTAGATAAGGGGATTATTATTTTCCTAGGGAATTGGTTCCTCCTTTCAAGGTAAATCTTTCTAAAGGTCTAGTTATTGTGGGTTGTCAGCTAGATAGGGGGAATAGCTCATTGTGGGATTGGTGTCCCTCTAAAATAAGGGATCGATGTTCTGTGATTAATTGGTTTTAGTCTAAATGTTATATCTTATTTTATAGGATTGTATTCCATCTTGTAGGGTTAAATGGGTTTTATCCCCCAAGTGGGTTTCCCACATATATGATGTGTTCCTGAGATGTATACTCTTATGTATGCTTTAGATGTATGTCATTTCATGTTTATTTTGCATAATGTAATTGATGTATGCTAAATGTTTAAGAGTTTGAATTGGACTATCTAGCATCACTAATTTACCCCACCCCCCTCATCCACCTTAGTGGATGTCCATCTAATAATTGGAAGACCTTCATTGCAAGTTTAACCACTTGAAGGTGATCTAAGGAACAATATAGGTAAAAAGAAAAGTTGTTCAAAAGAAAAGAACATCATGGATGATGAAGAAGTTTTATAAGATAGTGAGGAAGAAGAACTTGATCTAGAAGTTGAGATCATGAGTGTACTTGGTAAACTAAAGGATCAAAAGAAGAGGAATCGTAAAATGAGGAATATGATCAAAGGTCTTGAAACACAAGTTAGATCTCTTGACGAGAGTTTGTCAGATAAATCCATGAGAGAAAATGGAAAGTCAAGAACTGATTAAGTCTATGAAAGAGAAAGCATGTAGATTAAAATATGACATGGCCAAAAGGGCTAAGGAGGATAAGGATATGGTCTAAGATCTCATAATTCAATTAGAGGCTATAATTTCAAGTAGGAGGGATAAAGAAGATGAATGTGTTTAATTGAAGACTAATCTTGTTTCCTTGAAGGATGAGGATTAAAAGGTCATAATAAAGATAGGAAAGATTTAATAAGAACAAAATATATTAGAACAATGAAAAGAGGTTGGTAACATGAAAGAAATCAACTCAAATCAGGGCAATGACAAAATGAAGAAGCCAACTAGACAACCAAATATTTCAAGGTATGTCAAATCTTTAATGAGACATTGTTTTGTTTATCACCTTGTTCATCTTAGGGAAAAAGAATGTGTAAAAAGAAGAATCAGTCAAATAAATATCATAATAATCATCAAGAAAAAGGTATGAATTATCCTGTTTGTTTTAGATGTCATAGGGTAGGTCACATTGCTAGGTATTGCAAGAATAGGTTAAAGCATTTATCAAATAAAAATAAGGTATATGAAGTTCCTAGTGTTAAAATCAGAGGTCAAAAATGGTTGTATAAACCTAATCCTATTAGGAGAGATCATATTGAGACCAAATATGGTTTATTTTCCATGATAGACATGATCGAATGTCAAGAGTTTCTATTTTTTTGCATTTGTTGACATGTTTGAAGTAATGCATGAAGTCAAGGATCAATTCAAATTCAATTTGGTGATGAGGTAGGACTAAAATTTTAATGAAAGTATGGAGATATGGGATCCTCTTGAATTTTGTGAATTTTTAGTTTCACTATGTCAAAGGGGTGTCTCTCTCTAAGCTTCAAGGATAAACTTTATAGGAAGAGGAAGCATGGTGGATGCTTAGTTGAGTTTTGACTGATATTTCAAGATAAGAATGATCATGAGAAGATATGCTTGGTTAAGGGGGAGAAATGAGTTTTGTAGGTTATCCCAAAGTGTTGTGATGGAATGATTTAGAAGATATATTCTGGGATAATTATCCCAAATTCAAATATTTGATTAAATACAAAGGATGTTCTAGTTAGTTAAATGGCGAAGAATGAAGATGTTGGTTCTAAAGGTCTATAGGCAAAGAATGGAGGTTTTCCAAGTTTTTGATCAAGTATGGTGAGTTATCAAGATATTCTATTCTGTATAAAGGTATGTTGATCTTGCTCAAATGTAATCAAGGTGTGTTCAGGGTTTTTGGTACTAAAGGTAAGATTTTGTCAATTGCTTAAATTGATTGATCAAATAACAAAGAATAAAGACAATATTGATATGGAGTATGAGAGCATGTATTATAATATTATGGAGGGACATGAATAATTTTATTTATCTAAAGGAGATTACTTTTTGAGTTGTTTATTTGAAGATCTAGACTACAATTATGTGTGCTCAAGGTATGTTTAGGGATTTTGATCTTGAAGGTCTGTTGGTAGAGTATAGAGGTTTCCAAGTGTTAAAAAAATAAATATTAGTTGTTAGGATGTTTTTATTACATATAAAAGTGTGTTGAATCCATTCAGGTGTGCTACATGTGTTTTTTTTAAATGTTTGAAGATCTTTTATGTGTAATTTGAAGCTTTTTGAGTGCTTTTAGGTTTTCCCAGTTTAGGCTGAATGGCAAGTAGGTCAATACCTAGATAAAATTTATATGGGTTCTCCAAGGTGTGTGAACTCAAAAATTGGTCAATAATTATGTTTTATTACCCTCCAAGTGTGGGATAATTTTTAATTTTTGATGTTAATTGGAAGATGGTTAGTTAGCTAAGTTTCATCTAAAAATCTAGTAATTTTGCTCATATTGGTTAGTTTGTTCCTAAATGGAGTTGAGATTTAAGGCTAATTGATATTTTTAAATGGCCTAATGGATTGTTAAAAAGTGTTTTGTAGTCATCTAAAAGTGTATGTTGTCTTCCATGGATGAGGATTTGTGCAAATGGAAGGCTAATTGGCTAGTAGGTTTGTGAAGGACATATGGCGCAAAAGTAGAGTCGGAAGATGTTTTTTTGGAATGAATGAGGTGGAAATGAGTGTAAATCATATATTAAATTTCATGTCTTGAAAATACATATGTAGAAATATATGGGTGGTTCAAGGTTCAGGTATGTGTTACTAGGTATCTAGGCAAGACTAGTGAAGAAAAGAGTGATCTTTGGTAATTTTCTCCAAATGACAAAGGTATGGTTGTTACTTAATAAGTTTGTTAGTTATTTTTATATAACTTTCCTATTTGAAGATTAGCTTGTTCATCTGTTGGTAATCATGGAGGTAGCTTGAAGTGATAAGGTATGAAGACAAGTGTGTTATTTCATCATTGTTAGAGATGGTCAGAAGGTGCCCAAAAGGGTGCCTAAGCTTATGTGACTTAGGGGGATTTTAATGTTTTCAAGGTAAGTTCATTCATTTTTTATTTTTCATGTATGTTTTGTCTTCATAGAATCTATGTATGATCAATTAAAAATGTAGTCATGGAGCACGTTTGAGAAGATCAAGGTAAGAAGAGGTATGTAAAATGTTAGGGGGAGTCTATATCATATCTCAGAGGTGGTCCTTTCCTATTATTGGTCCTTAATGCCTTTTAAAATTTACAAGATTAGAAGGTTAGCCTAATTTGTCATTATGTCAAAGGGGGATAAATTACTTGAAGAGATAGACAAAGTATATGCATAAGCTTTCTATCGGCATTGAAATCAATGACAAAGGGGGAGATTATTGGAGGTTTGTTTATTATGTCTCCAAACTAAAAAATTTTATTGATGACATGTCATATGTGTTAGATTGATAATGACAAAGTGTACTTTAATGTGTCTTTGTGTTCCTACACGATTATTTAGTGTTTGTCTTAGTAAGACATTTGATGGATGATATTGATGATATGAACTTATTTTAGAGACCCTATGGGGTTTTTTGAGTGCTTGGTATGGTTATGAAAGGGAATAGAATTCATCAGAGTAGTCATATGAGTTTCTAAGATCAAGTAGTTATCTTAATACATAAATATATGTGAGTAGTTTAATGATGTAATATTTCACATGTGTTAAGGTTTTAAGATTAGATTGATATATTTATGGATTCCCCTATGTGAGTATATCATATGGACTAAATGTCATGTCATGAGATTCAACGGAGCAAAATTTATTAAGGTCCAAAGTTGGATCCTCAAATAAAATTTAATAAGTGACCATACTTAGCCAATTTTACATTATCAAATATCTATGATGAGTGTTAATTGGATCATAGATCTAACATCAAGCATTTAATCTGATCAGATAAGGATCTAATAGACTACATGATCTTGTCAGTAGTGATCCAATGGTATGCATGGAGTCAATATATCAAAGGATGATTAGAAGGCACACCTTGTGACATGTATCTCAATATTGTTAAGATAACATAAGATAAATGGCATGTGAGTGTTCGTGCATATGGATATTGATAGAACACATTTTTGAAAAAATTCAATGTGCATAGAAGTCACAAAGAGTTTCCAAGTTACTAGGGAACACAAGATGAGGGGAAAGTGTCTGATGTTTAACATCTGCTCAGTGTCTAATGGTGAGCATTACAATATAAATAAAAAGATAATTTAAGGAGATTTAGGCTGTGTATTTTGTCAAAGTTACTAGGGAACACAAGATGAGGAGAAAGTGTCTGATGTTTAACATCCGCTTAGTGACTGTTGGAATTTAAATATTCAAATTAATAGGGGAAAACCAATGCTTAGTTTTTGAGCCATATATTTTGATCTAGGATGAATTTATTAATGCAGTAAAAAGAAAATTTTTAGAGGAATTCAGAGAACATTCATGTAATATATTTATAAGGTCTAAATTTTCATAAAAAGTAAAGTTATGAATCTCCAAAGTTGACTATGTGTTTGACCATATTCTGCAAGTGACTTGAGAAGCATAATTGAAGTGCTCTTGATGGTATATTTATGTTTAAAGATGAAATAAATATTGGAGAGTGTTGTAGAATACATGAAGGATATATATATGGATTTTAAATTTTTTATTAATCCATATTTATCATGATCAATTGCTTATAAGTTGACTATATTTGTTGGATATACTAGCAGTTTAAGTGACCATATTGCATAGGTAGGTTGAAGGTGTTATGAGAAGAGTTAAGGAATAAAATGAGATATAGATGTTATATAAGTATCTAAGGCTTATGATTAATCTTTGGTTATCATATTTTTCCACTGATAAGATATGGATTGTCAAAATAGTATAGCTATATTTTGACTTAATGTGACTAGTCCGAGTGGTCATTTTTAGAGAGTTGATTTGAGTACTTGGAGCCTATGTTGATGTGTCCAAATGACATGGAGGTGTATCTAAGGCATTTAAGTTTTAACACATATGATATAATTATATGTATATATTAAATAATTGAGTTTTTTTTTTAAAGTTTGAGACTGTGTTTTCTAGTATGAAAGCCTAAAGAGCAAGGATAAGTAATTGGTATGTTTGAGTGTTGATTTGGTCTTCCATGTGGGATGGAACCATATGGAGTAAGAAATGGGATATTGAAAATATGATTGATGTGTTAAAATCATTGGTAAAATATAAATTTGGTCCAAGTAGTCTCACATATAATGTGTGAGTATGAAGGCCTAATTATTTTAGGTCTCACCAAGACCTAATGGTGGTTTGGGGCTAATGAGGTATTGGATGATCTAAGTAGAGTGTATTTATCACATATAAAATGTGTATGGAAATATTTTAATGGTTTTAAAAATATTTAAATCATATTATCCAACCAAGATGAGTTATACCAAGAGAATGGTATAAATATAAGACATAGTTACACTAATTGTGCTAGTTGTGTATGAGTGGATTCAAGCAAAGGAGAGAACCTTTAAAAGAGAAGGTAAATGTAATTAAGGACCAAAAAAGAGTGAAGAGGATCAGTAATGCTTGTCGTATTAAGTTAGTGTTTAAGGACACATATGAAGT
This sequence comes from Torreya grandis, assembly GCA_037957365.1. Taxonomy (NCBI): domain Eukaryota; kingdom Viridiplantae; phylum Streptophyta; class Pinopsida; order Cupressales; family Taxaceae; genus Torreya; species Torreya grandis. The sequence continues at coordinate 1,535,383 of JARHVA010004004.1, forward strand.
TGGAAAAAATGAGCATAAAAGAGGCAATTTGAGCAAGTTATCCCTATAGGCAACTTGAGAGAGATTTGAGGTGAAGAGCGTAGACAAAGGTGATCATAATCAATTGAAATATATAAATATTTGTTCAAGGTGATATATTTAGATATATGAGTGGTTACCTGGTTGTATAGGGGGATGGTTCCTCCTTGTAATGTAAATCTTGCTAAAGGTCTAGTTATTGTGGGTGCTCAAATAAATAGGGGCATTAGCTCCTTATGGGATTGGTGTCTCCATAAACTAAGGGACATGTGTTCCTTGATCAGTTGGTTCTAATATAAATTTTGGATCTTGTTTTATAGGACTATAGTCCATCTTATAGGGTTTAATGCATTTTATCCCTCAAGAGGGTTTCCCACATATATGATGTGTTCATGAGATGTATTATCTTATATATGCTTTGGATGTATGTGCTTTCATGTTTATGCTTATTGATCAAATTGAGCTAAATGTTTAAGAGTTGGGAATTGAATTGGATTACCTAGAATTAATTTTTCATCCCCCTAATAATTTTACCTCTAACATATGAAACATAATCAAGTCTAAAATATAAATATAGAAATGAAATCATGCATAAATATGTAGTATAAATATATGTAAATGATAATATGTACATATACTAAGTCTAACTAGTGATAGTAAAAAAAAAATTGAACAACAAGTATCGGTGATCAATATAAATATATATAAATGCAAGAAATGGAATGTATAGTTTCTAAAGATAGAACCTGCTAGTAATAACTATGTGTGAGATTCCCCTTAGTGGGTGGATGTATCAAATGAATAAACCTAGATTAGTGTATATGCTCCCAATGGGTAAATGATAGAAATTCTAGATCAATGTATTTGACCGGATTCATGTATGTAATCTTCAATCACTTGAAAATAATAAGTGAAGTATATGTGTATAATAAAATTGACTCTACTAAGATAGATAAAAATATGTAATATCTAACAAATGGTATAAATGTAAACATATCAATTCGTACAATCTATAATTTTGTGTTTTTGATTAATATTTAAATAGTTTTGAATTTTGACATGTTATATTGTTTTTTGTTTTATGGATATAAGCTATGTACAAAGAGTGAGAGAAATAAGGAAGTATGCACATGAGTAGGATCCATACTAACTAATGAGTCTCATTGGAAAATTACTATCACTATGACCTATGTAAAAAATAAAATGGTATTCTCTCATGTAGTGTGATTGCCATGCTGGGTTTGAATGTTGTTATGATATTAATCTTAGTATTGTTCATCATCAAGATCATAATAACCTAGTGTGCTAGAGGGAATTGCATCATACTATTGATTTGACCTTTTTGAATTGTGATTTGGCATATTGGTTATGATTTCCCCTTTGAAAATGTGTAGACATACAATGTTTTGGATCCTCTTTTGATAAAAAATTTATTTTGAGAATGCTTGTTAGCATAACATGATTTTGAATTTACAACTTAAGTTATTGATCTTTATGTAACATGTCCTATGTATATGGATATTTGGCCTTGATAAATTTTATCTATGATTGATGTGCTTTAGGATGTTCAATAAATCCCAAACCCTACTGACCAATATTATCAATTTATAGAATAGGAAAAGTGATGCATTGGGCTTACTTTCCCAAACCTTGAACATGATAATCAAATCATTGTAGATATTTGTGACCAAAATTATACCATATTTAATGTTGAGTCTCCTTTTGGAGAGGTAAATTTGCATGATTTATTTATGCTTATTGTATTGTTTGTTGATCTAATTGTGATTTTTAAACCTTTTATTGTTCTAAGTTATCCTTTGGTAACCATTTTTAATTTGTAGATATGCCATTTTATGTTGTGTGTATGAAGTGTCTATGTGTGAGTCATCTATATTTATTACCTATTGTATTTTATTTTTCAATTCTAAACAAGAATCTATGTGGTGCCCATGCATTCTATTATATGTACCAAAATATATGTATCTCCTTAATGGGTGTAGTGGTGGTAGGTTGATCAACTTAGATTTAATCATGTCCCTTAGTATATTACTTAAGCTTTTATTTGACCTTTTAATGCTTTTTTAAATCACTAGTTTTATATGTACCTTGTTATGATTTTGGTTTTTGATATGTAACATTTTTTCCATAAAATGACAAGGTGAAGATGTATATGGATTATTTACACTATTGTGTCCTGGACGCCTCTATATTTTAAATTCATTTTCCAATGTTTTAATGTTTTCATGTAATAGTTGATTATGATTTTGTAAACATGTAATTATCTTGTTCATATTGATAATTTTATCACATAGAGTCTCACAAGTGTAAACCCTAGCTATTTATGATTGAATATATAGGTACACACCCTATGGGTAAGAGGTGTGAATAGGCTTAGTATAGGGAATAAGTACATTGGTATAGGTTTCTTCATCTCATAGAGGAGTGACAACATAGACCTGATTAGAAGGAAAGTAGCTATCACCCTCATGAAGATGAGGGGAGAAGGAGATTATTTCATGTGCATAATATATGACACTGAAACATGAAACATATTTTTTTACCTTAATAAATGTGTTAAATCCTCTATGTATGTAAGGTTTTGCTTTTTAATGGAATTCCAAATAGGATAAAAATAATATGTTAAAAAATTTGACATGTATTAAAATTAATATAAAGCATCATCTATACATGTTTTAATGTCTTTTTGGAGTTCATTCCAAATTAAATGAAAAAAACATGAAAATGAAAGTATTAAACTTTTCTACAAAAATGATTAATTTATTCTATCATTATGATCAAGATTGTATAAAATTCAAATTATAAGTTATATGGATCTAAAATATGATTATGAATAGAAATAAGATACAAACCCTAAGTCTGTTTAGGGTTAGAGTTTTGTTGAGCTATGGTTGTTTTGTAAAAAAATAAATTAGATTTAAATAAATGAAAAATTAATTCTAAATTTTGATTTAATTAGTGAGGTTGTCTAAAAAAAATCATAAAATTAGAAGTATGCATCTATAATTTATTGCACATTTTTTTTTATAAAATGCAAACTAGGGTTTGAAGCAATATTCAAAGTAAATTTAACCTTTTAGGGTTTAACTATGTAAAACCTAAGCTAGATTAAATCTATGAGATGTCTAAATTAGTTAAATAATATGAAATAATTAACTAGGGCTATTGCAAATGGTATTATGTAGAAGTAGGGTAAAATAGGGATAAAATACCTTAATTTTTCTCAACTTTTTTCTTATCTAGATAGGATTTTGCATATATTTTCCATATATTGAATAGAGGTCAAATAGACTTGTATTTATTGAGATATGTAGCTTGTGAAAATAATAAATGTGATTAGTATGACCTTAGGAGTCTCACATGTTTAGAAAAGTATTTGTTCAAGAGAGTTAGGGCAAAAGATAATAGTACCCAATTGGGGACACTAGTACCATGTGCTTGTAGTGTCCAAATGAGGTACTAATGTCCACTTGGTAGACTACTAGGCACACTAGGTTTGGATTTGAGAATGTTTTCTTAGGACTTAGTTTGAACTTACTATAGTTAATTGTGCTCTGTATAATGATTTTAAAAGTGTGGAAAAGTCTCCAAGATAGGTCTAGGGCTAATCTAGGAATATGATAACTCAAGCAGTATTCTTAGCATCCAAATACCACTTTTAGGTGATTAAAATTAAAAATAGTACATCAACCACATAAAAATATGGGGGTTAAGATAGGTATGATATAAATAAAATAAAACACTAAATAAACACCTAAATTTATAATTTACTAGAATAATAGTGAAAGTACCTTCATAAATAGATAATTGATAAATGATAAATAGTGATTTACATTATTTATAACATACCTAAGATATGAAAGATAATAAAGTAATAATATTAATTGGTTTAGAATGTGTTAAATGATATTAGATAGTAACTAGAATCGTATGGCATGAAAACTACATGAATAGAACCATAATTACTTAAAGCCACCAATCCTCCCAAAAGAGATCAATCTATTTCAATAACTATTATTTAGATCCTTGGGGCTAGAAAACTTATAAAATACTTTGTTAGCATATAATAACCAAAAATATCTATTTGATACATGAATAGATGCACATTTATGTAAGAGACATGTCTCCTTTATTTTATCTCAATTATTTAGTGATTAGGGAGGATGAGGGAGTAATTAAGGATTATGAGGGATGGTGAGAGTTAATGAGGGAGTGATTAGAGGTGATAACGAATTAGTAAGGAGTGATTAGATATGATGAGGGATGATGAAACAATGATTAAGGATGATAAGGGATGGTGAGGATCAATTAGGCACTAATTAGGGACAATGAAGGAGTGTTTATGAATAATGAGGAATGGTGAGGGTTAATAACAGAGTGATTAAGGATTATGAGAGATGATGGAGTGATTAGGGATGATGAGGGATGGTGAGAATCAATGAGGGAGTGATTAGGGATGATGAAGGAGTGATTATAGATGATGCTAGATGGAGAGGGGCAATAGAGTGATTATGGATAATGAGGAATAAGAAGGGAGTGATTAGGAATGATAAGGGATAAAAAGTTTCAATGAAGGAGTAATTATGGATGACAAATGAGTGATTATAGATTATGGGGGACAATTAAGGTCAATGAGGGAGTGATTAGGGATAGTGAGGAATGAGGAGAGAGTGATTAGGGGTGATAAGGGATAAGTAACAAGTGAATAGGGATGAGGGAGGGATGATGAGAAATTTAAATTAACACAACATTGTCATTTGATGTGTGAGAGTATTCAATGTGACATACGTTTCCCCAATCATACCACTTTGGATAAATTTCAAAGTGAGTGGTTTGTAAAATTCAATTTTGACAAACCTAAGACTGCTAGAAATGCCATGAATCAATCTATAAGACACTAAAAACCTAAAAATTGACTATATGTTTATCAAAATTGGACATTAAATTTAAAATTTATTCCTTAAAATTAATAGGTTCAATAATTAGACCTTGAAAATGCCAAAGTACTAACCATATTGGAATTTGAAAAACTATTTTCCACATCATAAGACACGTAGCTACGAGATGAACTTCTATCAAATGTAGAGTGACCCTAATTTATTATATTTACTAAAATAGATTTAAACTATAAGTAATTTAAATGTAACAATATAAATGAAAACTTATAATTCACAAAGTGACCATTTAACAAGGGTTATAGGGACCCTTCCCTGTTAGAAATATTACAAATTAATCAATAAGAATGATTAAAAAAAGTAGAATCCCTTGGATCCAAACTAAGATAGCCTTGAGAAAAAGGATCCAAAGTGGAATTAATATATCACCTTCTCCTCCATTGTTTGTTTGAAAAGGCCTATTATAATTAGTTTTGTTAAAAGTTATAGGTTAGTTGGTATGCCCCTTTGACCCTATGCTAGGTAGTCTAATCTTGGGCAGTGTTGTAGTCTTTGGACAAATTCTCCTTTATTTAAATATGTGGACCTTTCATTATTATATAGAAGAGAAATAATGTATTATTATAAAATGAATCTAATTTTATTTAAGTATTAGTTTAAAAAAATGATATTTATATTTCTAAGATCGTGTGTTCTGATGCAATCAAGTCTTCCTCATTGATCTCATCTAGAGACATTGAAATAATAAACCATTCACCTCTTATATCTACTTATCCTATATACAGACAATATGTTAAGCTATCTATTAAGGAGGATCTACACCAATTTTTTAATTTTATATTCCTCCTATACTAGTGGTCTTCAAAGTGATCCTTGATGGAGCTTTGTTTGGTATCCCAAGGGCCATTAGAGCTAGTTGTGTGATACAAGACTATTAGAGATTATTTATTTCATCTTTATGTTAGTTTAAATAATGAAGCTGAATCATAATCCTTATCCTTAGGCCTTTAATAAGTGAAATATTGTGTGATATAAAATCTCAATATTTAAAGTGAATCAATGGTAACGATTTTAGTTTTAACAAATAAAAAATCATTCAACTAGGAAAAAGACATAATACTTCAAAATTATTTGAATTTACTTAAGGGATTTGGTTCTTCGGAGGATTGGAATTATCAAAAGGAGGGCAACAGGGATGCTGATTTTTAGACTAATTATGCTATTGGTCATCCTATTTTTAGAAATATTTTATCTAGAAACCAAACATTATTATGCAGAAGTGATGGACTTTACTTGAGGAGTATACTTATTTGGATAATTAACACTATTACAGAGAGGACAATAAGGTAGCTAATTTTTTTGCCAATTACGGTGTTGATCATTTATCTATAATTAAGGAGTATAATATTTTTTTATCATGATCTAGTTTGGAAAAAATAGGACAAGGTCATTATTTCTCAATATTATATAGATAACTATATTATATATTTATAGATATAAATATGATTATATTTTATAAATTAATATGCATGACTTACTAAATGATACTCATAATGTTGGTTGTAACTAGCATAGATTTTTATTTTTTGCTTTCCATAGATACCTTTATAAAATTAGAGGAAATATTTGTTGGATTTATTTGTAAAATAAGTTAGTTATACTCTATTTAGGGACTTATGTTTAGTCTTACTTTGTTATGTAAACATAATTTTGACATACCCACTATGGTTTATCCAACCCCACTCTCTATCCTATATATTTAGCACCAATGTAGTGAATTTTGTAATGCAATGAATGTAGGACAAGGGAATATAGAGATAAAATTATGTATGATTCTTTTATGTGTGAAGGTTTTATGGTTGTGGTAATGGCATATTGGATTTATCTTAGCTTAAATATTTTAGAACTCAACTATGGTATCATAGCTCATATGTAGATCAATATCCTCATGAAGATTGAAGAAAATGAATGAGAGAGTTCCATCACCAAAGGAGCCCATTGAATATTTATCACATGATGCTATATAATCAAGTGAATGTAATTTTATAAGACACTATCAACCTAAAAAAAATTCAAATGTTTTTTTCTCATTATCTAATTGTGTAATTTTTACTTGATCATATGTAGACATATTCATCCACCATTAATATTTATTTGGAGTGGATTTATGATCATTCTTAGTAGCATTGACAACATTATTTCAGGGGAATATACATGCGAGGATCCACCACCACTCAACCTATTTGATTGTACATTTTTATTCCTCAATTTTTATGTTACCTATTTATTTGAGCTTGTTGTAATGTAGATGTGTTTTTAGAGTATGCATATCTCATTTTATAGATGGCATCTTTGACAACATTTTGTAGTTTCTTAGGTCACTTAGTAATATTAATTATTGAATGGGACCATTTTTGTAGCCAAACTGAGAGTCATGGAGTTTATTTCCTTCATGTATGTGTTTTATGATTAAAATTTATTATTAAATTTCATGATGATACCACTACCAAAAGGGTGATATTATTAAGAGATTTTGTATCTATTTTCTTAGCATTTTCTACATGTTCATAGTCTCCTTTAACTTTTATATAGATCTCATTCTCCTTCTGAATAGTATTTATCCACTGAAGTTGAGTGTTATATTTAAATTCTTGACTTGTTGGCCTCATCCAAACATAGATATATTTTGATTCACTTAACTCTTATACCATTATATTTTTCACATAATACTTTAGGTGTCATGTTTGTTACTAGACTTTGGTGTACCACATTTTTTATTTGAGATAGTTGTTTGAGTACACTTGTGTTTGATGGGATTAATTTCATCTAATTCACCTAATTTATCAATGTGTTGACTATTTTAGTCATGATTCTTTGGATAAACTATAGCATTATATACCTATCTGCTTTGTTCTAGTTTTACTAGTTTTTGGGTACCCTATGATGACTTTTTTCACCCAAAATAACTCTTTTTTTTTTCATTTTCATGATTAGGGTTTTTATTATGATTGATTCTATTTTAAAGTTCTAGTTCCTACTTAAATTATCAATTACAAATATGTGATATCCAATTATTTGGGTAGGATGGATTGGTTATCATAAGGAGAGTTAATATTTCAATATGCATTTATACATGGATACATTAATAGGACTAGTAGTTGGGAATCATATTTATGTGTTTTTTAATCCATAACTATCATTTAAGGGAGGGTGTTGGAGTGTTCACTTAGCCTAGTTTTATTTATTTATGAACTAGTTTAGTTAAGCTTTGTTTAGGGACTTGTCTTTAGTCCTAATATGGTGTGTGCACATGATTTCGGCATACCCACTATGGGATGTCCAGCCACACTCTCTATCATATGTACTTAGCACCCATATAATACATATTGAAATTGAGTAAATGTAAAACAAGGGAATATATAGATGAACTTGTGTATGAGTCTTTTTTATGTGAAGATTTTATGGTTTTGGTCATATGATTTGATGGATTGAGTTTGGTTCAGAGTTTATATAATCCCAATAATTTTATCATTAGTTTTTTTTTGGATAAAATTTAGTTTTACTTGGTGGAGGATTTACACATTTGGGAAGAAAAACTTCAAGTCTTTGATATGACCTCTCTTTTGTTTTTTTGGTAATAATATACACATTTTTTTGAGTGTTATAGCATCAACATGGATACAAATATTTATGCTACCAATTTTATACTTCTTGGGTTTATATGAATTTTTATACTCTTGAATGTTTATATCTATTAATGGTAGTTGGGATAGACTATTCTTAAATGGGGAATTTTAGTCATGAAATAATCACAATGAATGTTTGTCTAAGCATACCATGAAATGGATTTGTGATAGTTCCCAAATTTGGGGTGGACATTTGTGAAGTTTGTTTCAACTTTGGAAATATTTGGGAGTTTTCTCTGTATATAGTATATAGTTTTTAGTCCCTAGTTTATATATAGATGCCACTATGCAGTTTCTATAAGTTTTTGTTACATAGTGTGATATTCCCTTAACCTAGAGTGTGTCTCAGGGTATGTGTGTCCAACTTATTGCTTACACATATATCATATTATCTTATATATATATATATATATATATATATATATATATATATATATATATATATATATATATATATATATATATATATATATATATATATATATATATATATATATATATATATATATATATATATATATATATATATATAATATTACGGTCATCATATGGAGTAAACATGTATAAGCAGAGTATATAGGAGGTAATGGTTAATATTTTATAATCATATTTTGAATTCTACTTTTATTATATTTTTGTGGATGTTTCCCCTCAAAATAGATAAAACATAATTATAAACTATTCTTATCTTTCATAAATTATTTATTTGGATATGATTATAATTTTCTTAATTATAAAATATATAATTCTATTATTATGAAACATTTATGTAATTGAATTAAAAGTGATATAAGAGAATTGATTTGGGCCAATTTCTACAAGATTTTTTTGGATCCAATGTTGCACAAATTAGAGGAGTTGTAGGCTCAAATAAAATTAACTAGAGATTCATGAGGATTTGGTTTTTTCCTGGTAATGTAGTATCTATTGAATTTTTAAAAATACATATATAAATAAAATTATGGACTTTTTTGCACCCTTGTGTAACTTAGCAGTCATTGGCTTTGTCATAATGATAATATCACAATAAAATAGTCTACTGCTAACATTTTCTTGATCTGGAAACCTTCCCTTCTATGGGTCGTGTATGTTTTGTCCTATCACTCACATATGTGTGAAAGGTCAAGGGACACCAAAAACACTTGAGAATGCATTTTGTGTTTTTAAAAGTATATAAAATATCATAAACATGTAATTTATTAAATAATTAGTATATTACAATTTACTTCATTTAAACAATGTATTATCATAATTTTAATCAATATAAAAATTCATATAAACCCAAGAAGTATAAAATACCACTATAAATTTCACCCAATCCTAACCATTCCTTTCATACATATGATATTATATGATGGTTGATGGTTTGTGAGGTCCAAAAAGGAAAGAGATGTTGTGAACCATAACCATAATGTCTCCTCTTCCTTGGTATTTGGTAGAATTGAAAATTGTTTTTAAAATCTTGTAACCTTCCTCCACTAGAGTGGATGAACCACTTCAAGAAACATCGGCCTTAGATATCCACCATTGAATTGAGCCACATAAAATGTCATATATTTTTGAGGAAATGGTGGTTCCTTTTCTATATCCACTTGCTCCTAAGTATGCTAGTTAAAAAATGATAAGGTAGACCTTGGAATAGGCCATGTAATCATGTCATAATATAATACAACAAATGATTTTTGGTAAGTTTTTATATTTTTAAGTACTCAATACATAAGTTTTTAGATATGCATTTATTTATATTAATTTTGAGGAAGGGTATTTATTTATTATCTTTCAACAAAAATCATTTTTGAATTCTTGCATGATAATCTAAGAGTTTAATCATAATTATATTGTATGAATCATTTGACACTTGGATGCAAATCTAATAAAATAAACTAAGATGCCATTAACATAATTAATATGTGAAAAGTGAATAATGAAGTTGGTAAGATATAATTTTTAGTATTTACAATGTTCACATAAACAAAATAGACACAATTGTAGGCTTCCAAATGCATCGAATGCTTGAAAATGCATAACATGCCTAGAAATTCATCACGAGAATGAAAAATGCATTGTATCCCTAGAAATGAATCATGGCATTTGAATTAAATCACAAGATTAAAAACATACTATCAGCTAAGAAATTCATCATGGTCTCATAAATGCATTGCCAACATTGAAACGCATCATAGGCTCAAAAATGCTAGACAATCGTGGAAATGCATCACAAAGTTGAAAATGTATTGCATAATAGGTACTAAATTTTATGTTTGGAAATATATCACATGATTTAAAATTCATCATATGATTTAAAATACATCATATGTCAAAAAAATGAAAATAAATCATAAACTTAGAAATACATCATGGTGTTGTAAATGCATTTTGGACATAGAAATGGATCGTAACATTGGAAATGAATTACTATATTTGATATTAATTATAAATGTTTCATAGAATATAATACAAAAAATAATTTTTGGTAAGTTTTTATATTTTTAAGTGCTTAGTACATAATTTTTTATATAGGCATTTATTTATTAGCTTTTAATGAAGGTCATTTCTGAATTCTTGCATGATAATCTATGAGTTTGATCATAGTTATATTATATGATTCAGTTGAAAATTAGATGCAGATATAATAAAATAAACTATGATGTAATTAAAATAATTAATATGTGAAAAGTGAATAATGAATTTGGTAGGATATAATTGTTAGTAGTTACAATGTTCACATGCAAAAAATAGACACAATTGTAGGTTTCCAATTGCATCAAATGCCTAGAAATTCATAACATGCCTAGAAATTCATCATGGGAATGAGAAATGAATTTTATGCATAGAAATGCATCATGAGATTTGAATAAAATAATAATATTAAAAACATATTATTGGCTAAGAAATGCATCACAGTCTCAGAAATGCATTGCCAACTTTGAAATGCATCATGGGCTCACAAATGTTAGACAATCTTGGAAATGCATCACAAAGTGGAAAATGCATTTCATAATAGGTAGTCCATTTTATGTTTATAAATATACCACATGATTTAAAATAAATCATATGGATGGAAATGTGTCAAAAAATTGGAAACAAATCATAGACTTCAAAATGCATCACGTTTTTGGAAATGCATTGCAGACATGGAAATGTATTGTAAGATTAGAAATGAATTGATATATTTGATATTAATTATAAATGTTTCATAGAATATAATAAAAAAAATATTTTTTATAAGTTTTTATATTTTTAAGTGCTTAGTACATTATGTTTTAGATAGGCATTTATGTATAATAATTTTGAGGAAGGTTATTTATTTATTATCTTTCAATGATCATCATTTCTAAATTTTTGCATGATAATATAAGAGTTTGATCATAATTATATTATATGATTCACTTGAAACTCAGATGTAGATATAATTAAAAAAAATAAGATTCATAAGGATAATTAAAATGTGAAACGTGAATAATAAAGTTGGTAGGATATAATTTTTAGTAGTTACAATGT